>OMNV01004961.1:61734-73336 GCA_900303265.1 Brotula barbata | reverse complement strand
CGGCGCACACGGAGCGCACGATGGAAAGACAAGCGCGCACAGATCATTACGCACAGGCGGAGGAGCTGGTTGATGAGCGCCACTTATCATCTCCAAATAAAAACAAACCGCTGTTGCTAGGCAAAGTCGGCACGCAGCGTAAGGCAGGGAAGGAAAAACCCATTTAGAATCTAATCCTTCAAGATGACATTAACATGCGCCGAGTTTAAGTAGCTTATATAAATGCCCTACTGCAGCAACTGTGTGGAGTCGGAGCATTTTCACAGGAATGTTGACAAGTCTCTCGAGGGTAGCTCTGAGACCTTCGACACGGCAACTACCGCCATCAGGTTTCCCGACAAACCGCAAGTTGATTTTATTCCTGCAGAGCTGCGGTCATCTGAAATACGCAGATTCAAAATCTACACGGCGTAGGGCCTGGAAGTGGAACACGGAAAGGTCTTTCCACGTGTCCAAAAAGTTGAATTTTACTGTCACAGAATGTATTACGTGGCGGCAGGAACAGATGAGGGAAACATTTTCACTTTCCATCTTCGGGTACTGGCAGTACCTTCGTGTTTTCCTACAACAAGTCTATCAAGTTTCCGACAGACACACAGGTGCATTATTCAGCAAAACTTCCTCATGACAACTTCACCAAGACTCACACGAGGGCCCGCGAAGCTGTGAAATAACCAGGTTTGCATTAATTCCAATCGTTTGCATCGAGTCATCTGGTGTGCCATAAAGGGGGCGGGGCGAGCACGCGCTACAGGTTTCCTGGACTTCGGCTTTCCTTTTTTTTCGACCGTTTTAACTCAAAACGATCTGCTTCGTATTTGGAGCCTCGGTCCTCTCGTGCTGCTTTTAAATCTAATGATGCTTTTCTTGTATTTATTATGCAACAAGCAAAAGGCGTGCCGGGAGTCTGACACTGATGAATGAATTAATGTCACGCTCTCTGTCTCCTCCGCATGCGGCGCATAAACTTCACGCGCATTACGGTTTAATGAAGAAACCTCCGGCTGTGTAAAAATCTGCGACCTGGAGCGACAGCTGGGTAGCATCATAATGCGCGCAGCCGATCAGAAACTTTTCCCCGTATGTCAAGTACAGTATATTTTGTGCAGCCAGGGGTCCTGTGGGAAGGGCCAGATTTAGCAGCGCGTAGTGAAAGGTCATAGAGCAGTGGGAAAGGAGATCCTGTTGATGCAATCTGTCCGAGCGAGTATTTGTTTCCTTTGGCTAGAAAGGAGCGCGTGCGTCTGTGGACGTGGGAAACGAACCGAAAAAGAGTCACAACGGTGAGGGCGCTCTAAATAGACAAATACAAAAAGTACCAGCTCGCGAAACCACGACGACGAGCGCCCGCTAAAGTGCCTTTAAAACAGGAGGAATCTGACAATAACGCCAAAACGGCGAGCAGACTTTGCCCGCGTGCGCTTTTACTGTTGTTTAAACTGCAGTAAGCCGTGTCTGGTGGAGTGGAGACAGTAGAGCAGGCCTCTGGACGGGGGCTGTTTTTCACAGGCCCGTGTGGTATCCATGTCGCCCGGGCCCACTCAAACCCACCTCATGGCTGGCTGGTTGGCATTCCAGCCGTTCTCTGTAATTATGGCTCCAGGACTCTGTGCTGACAGGGTGGGGCCTGTCTCTGTCTCTTGTCTCTTGTCTCTTGTCTCTGCCTCTGCTCACACATTTCACCTGGCTGTTCGGCTCAGCCTTTCATTTCAACAATAACACATCGCCGGGGGAACGCGAGCGCCGGGTCGCACTCGGCGTGGGGCTGTTTTTCACCTCGCGTCACGTGACACGGAGGACTCGGCGGATGCAAATCAAATCCTTCCCCTGCTCCCCGCGTGTCACACGTCTGAGCACACTGGCGGGAGAAGGCGAGAACGTGTAGTGACGGCGGAGGCAGATTTCCAGGAATGCGTTGACGCTACGATTTTTATTGCCTCTAAATGTCTCTCACGACGAAGGGAGACGACAAAACCCAATATTTACTGCACCATCTAAGTCTGGTGAACTTTGTGAGACTCTGGGTGCTGTTACAATGACAAAATAAGACGGAAACGCACAGGAAATAAACAAATAGCTGACCGTGACTCTTTATGGAAACGTCACTTTCCCCTCACGGCTCCGACAGCGTCACGTACATTACTGAATAATCAAACTACATTATCAGTACGTGAAAGGAGATCTCAGAGAATCAGACAATCTTCTCCATTCATGCCGCTGGGAGCACATGACATGCCTGCAGCATACGGATTAGGACAATCAGCTGAGCACAACTCAATACCACATTGTTCCTCGCTGCTCACCGCTTGTTTTTCCTCCGGCTTTCCTCGCAGCTTATCAGAGGACGACAGAACCAAATCTCACCCCCGTTGCCAAACTTAAATCACTGGGAGTCCGCTTCCTACTGTAGACCGCTGCCAGGCCGCTGCGGCGGCGCTCAAATGTCAAAGCCTTCCGTGGCATTTTCGCAAGGTCGTGTTTGTTTTTGCGCGAAGCTCGAGGTGCTGCGTTAAACTGCACATATCCCGGAGGAGTAAACACGAGGAGGACCGCTTTGGCCGCTCCGCCGCCTTTGTTCGAGGGGGTCACAACTATATTTGACAAGACAAAAGGCTGCCGCGCCGCGTGAATGTACCAGAACGAGACGTGTCAGCCTCGGCTCGTCCTTCACTCGGGCTGTCATTGTCTCTGCTCTTCGCAGATAACGGCACGCGCACGCGCCAGGGTGCGAGTGCGCACGTGTCATCAGAGGCTTAGGTTCTGGTCCGGACGACAAATTAAAGGCAGGTCACCCCTCAAAACACGATAAGGTGCTATTTTAAGGATTTGAACAAAATGTTTTCTCGTGCTGGGAAATATCCAAGGGTGCCTCGGAGTGCTTCTCTGTGACCATGACAAAGTAAACTTGTGGTCAGACGTAATATTTTATCAGATCATAGAACCTTGCATCACTTGGTGGCCTTGCGGGGCTTTGGTGTTACTAAAAAAATCGAGAGAAACGCCTTCACAGATCCAAGTGCAAAGTCATAAACCCGTAATAGAATAATAGCATTAAAAGGTAGCGGACCTCAGCAAATACATATCCCACAACAGTTAAGTGTGTGTGTGTGTGCAGAATTTGCACAGAAAGCACTTTGAATTCACCTTTAAACCCCCAACAGCTGCATCAGCAGCATCTTGCCTTAGAGAAGATTGAGGGGAGAAGAGACGTTTAACCCTGCTCTCCATCGTAACCAGCGTCACCCATTCAAAAGCTCCTGCATCTGCTCACCCGGAAGTCACGGGAACGCCTCTGCGCTTAGCAACCCGAGAGATGGAGTACAACACAAATACAGCTAAGCACACACTGCACCCGATGGCAATGAGCAAACAGCGGTGTTGACTTTCAGGTGCGTGAACGCTGCCGATCGGATCGTTTCGGCTACGGCAGCGTCTCAAACCTCGATCGGATCGTACTTTTGACACGGTCCCTGCTCTTATCGGTCTGACGTCCTGCATGTGGCTCACCTATATAGAGCGAGGAGTCTTTCTTCTTCACGTGGTCATCGATATAGGACACGCCCAGAGGCTGCACCGGAGTGGCGCCGATCCCCAGCAGCACCTGGGCTCCGATCAGCAGCAGGTACATCATGTTGGTGTTGGACTTGTTGGCGCACAGGTCGTCCTCGGCCTGGATGGCGGCCTTGCTGCTGCTGTTGGAGCACAAATCCCGACCCACGTCAGTCCTCCATATTTCCACAATTTCGTACTGGTTCGTAAGAAACTCCGGCAGAGCTGAGAGCAGGGCGCCGAGGGCCATGACGATTCCGCCGCAGCCGATCAGACGGGGACGATGAGCTTTGGCCCCAAAGTAGCTGACAAACAAGATCAGAGCCAGGTTGCCGATCTCAAAGCTGCTGGCTATCACTCCCACGTCGGCGCTCTGCAGGTTAAACCGCCTCTCCAGCGTGGTCAGGACGCTCACCTGTAAAAACAACAACAACACACGTTCAAGCGGGGCCCCCGGGGGACAGAGTGAAGCAGAGATGTCCGACCGGTACGACGCCATCGTTAACCACGCGTCATTTTTACTTATTAATCACCCGACATTTGACTTCTTTTGCGTTCCCGTCATACATTTTTGAGTCAGTCAGCATCAGTCGCTGATGATTGATGTCCCTCCACATTAGAATATCCTGACTCACACACTGTTCAGATGTTCCACACAGTGTCTCCGCCCTGCCAACAGGCCTCTGTTTCTCATTAACTCGGCACGGCAACATTTGCCTCGGTGGCGTTCGTGAGAGGAGCTCGTGATCAGCTCCCGTCTCTTTCGGTGACTCTCATCAGCACGAGAGCAAAAAACCGACCCGTCGCCTCCCGATGAAGCTGCGACAGACAACGGTCTCTCCGGCATCGTCGAAGCGTTTTGTGAAATCATTGTAGTGTTGGCAGTAATCCAGAGGACGGGAACCGACGATGTTTGTTTTGAGGAAACACACGCTAATCAGATGAAGACAGACAGCGTCTCCAGCTTTGTTTAGTCACTGCATTGTCACATGGTCTCCGAGGAGGGACTTTATTAAATGGCGTAAACGAATGAATGCATTAAGGAGCGTAAACTGGAGCGGAGCCATGTTTGCTTGCGATAACTGGGTATAATCTTCTGCACCATGGGAGCCACAGAGACACATTTAAACAGTTATCGTGCTATTTTCAGATCTGTTACAAACTGTCCTTGAAAGGGCATCATCGTTTTCCATTTCCCAAAAGCGGCTCTAAAAGGGAGTCTGCTGACATAATCTGTCTTTTTCTGAGACATCCTGTTCAGAAAGAAGGATTTTCTTCTGGCAAATCAACAAGTCCTGAAATTTGCCTTTTAGATTCGACTTTCCATCAGCAACAGATGAGAAACTGATCAATCCGAGGTGGGAAATCTATTCTGTGGGTAATCTATGCGGGAAAATCCTATTTTTGGGGATTAAATTGATCCACGTGTTGACCTTAGTGAACTTTTACATGCCTCGTACGTACAATCAGCGTCTGAACATGTCAGGTACGCTGTCATCAGTTTGGCCCCGCTGAGACCTGAGGTTAAAATCCGTTCTGTATCGATGTGATTTACATAACGATCAATCTGATCATTTGCATTAACATCTGCTGTCCTGTGCTTCCTCCTCGATTCTGTCCTCTCTCCCTGTCTCATCTTTCAGTTTCGCCATGCAAACCGGTGCTACAGGTGCTCTGTCAACAAAGGCAAACACGGCAGGAAGCGGGATCGTCGCCTCGAACAGCTGGCGCGCAATTTGTCCCTTTGGCTGTAGAGGTGGGTAACTTGCTGCGTGTGACTTCAGCAACACCGAACTGACAGCCGGTTATTTTTGTGACAAAAGGCGCGGCTGTGGCGAAGATAATTGCGGCGAATCCTTCGCGACGGAATAAAGAGCAGAAGGACGGCGGCAGATTGTTCCGTGAAGCGAAATGGATGGCAAACTTCAGAATGAGTCATGACATTCCTGCCCTTTTGAGCAGCACGTTCTCCAAATTGTGCGCGCGCAGAACGGAGAGGCGTTCGCGGCCGGCCGAGTCTGTTTCGGAGACGCCGCGGCAACCCGTCGATGCTCCACGGCGTGACAGTGAAGGCATCGTCTAATCCAGCTCCATCCTCAAGAGTCCAACGTGTCTAAAAACAGGACGAATAAACCAGGCGGGGAAAACGTTCCACGCTTCATACTGGTCAGCGGTCACACCCAGACTGTCTGGATAACAACCCAAATGTAGCCAACAACAGTGGAAATGTTTAACCTGTTGCATGGCAACAAAACAAACCAGTCCAGCTGTGTGACATTCAATCAGCCGACAGCGTGTGGACGGAGCGCAGAGAATCGCTATCACGCTAACGCTGCTGCGTATTTTGATGGACGCGCCGACCGCGTCTCATTACGGACATCCAGATAAGCGGAGAGCAGCTGTCTTAACGGTAAACACAGGAGTATGCCGGTGTGTGTTTACAACCGTTAAAAACGCTCGTTTAAAGTGCTGATTTGGAGAAAAAACGACAGATTTCTCTCATGTATAACCCACCGGAGGCCGGATAAAAGTGCTGACTCGCCAGTTGTGCTGCAGCTGTTTGAGTACGGTCATTAGGAGAGCTTCATCACGCCGGCGCCGTGCATCAAATTTGAGCTTGACGTCAATTATAAGGATTTTCCAACGAGAACTTCGCCGTTAGTAGCAATTAAACAATGAAATGCGCAAATTCTTGGAGAAGAATTCTTTCCACTAAATGTTTAAATACGCTGATGTTGAAGATGATGTAATAGGTGATATGTACATAGGTAGGTTACTTGTTAATATTATGTTAATATGTACTCTTTAATGTATTGTTGTCTAATAAAAAGTCCCTGGGGTTTGTTTACACGAGCCTGAGGTCAATATTGAACTATTCACGACACGATTCGATAAATAAAACAGAGAGTTGATGATTAATGCCTGAGTTGCCGGCCGTGCCGTCAACAACACACGGCTGACAACACCGTCGTTCTACATAATTTGGGGATGAGCTCATGTTTGGTTTAACCACGTGAGCCTTTTCCCTTCCTCCAATAGAGAGCTGCTGCAGTCGGACCGCAGTTTGACAGGTTTGCTCGGCTGAGATGTGACTACACACGGGCGCTCGAGGTTCAAGTGATAATTGCTCTTTGCATCTCTGAAATGTGTAACTATCTCGTAGGAAGGTGTCATTACTGCTGACAGGTTTGTTATAGAGCGAGAGAGAGAGAACGAGAGAGAGAGAGGGGGAGACAAAGGGAGAGGGAATGCTGCAATTTTTTAGCTCTTTTCCCACATTTTAGGGTACTTTAATGTCAAAATATGCAAATATTCACCGATGCCAAATATACACGTGTGCCAAAACTTAATAACGAGGTAAAAAAAGGTGCTTAAATACTGTGCTGTTGACCCTAAGGGCTGGAATTAAGTAATCAATACTCGTGATTGGTCCATAAAATTGGCATCGGTGAAGCTGTAACTCATCGCGTAAAAAAAAGCTGCACTGGTTCGTCTGAAACGGAAAGCACGAGAGGCCCTAAACTCACTCCCTGTCGCTTCGAATCAAACCAAAAAACAACAAAATAAAGAGGTGAAGCTCTGAGACGTGAAGTAGAAACAGCATGAATCTGGCGTATCTGCTTTACGCTCAGGCAGACGCTGACATTTACAGTGTGGCTGCTAAATAAGGCCATGCTGTGTGTTGCTAAGTACCTCGTAGTGTAATGAGCTCACAGACCCAACATGTCCCTTGACACTTCATGACTGGTCCCAATCTCCAAGTCCCATCAACCCCTACGTGTGAGCCGACGATCGACACTTTTATTGTTATGTCTGCGGGCCTAATATGTTCTCCGTGCAGAAAAAAAAAGCCGAGCGTGACTTGCGCTTTTGAACACAAGGCCTCGTGTGTTTGCATAAGAAAGTGATTCCATTCATATCGCCAGACATCATTTGCAAAACCCGGCCGTAGCTCGGAGACGTTCTAAAAACAATGTCTCCCTAACAGACGAGAGGCACGGCAGAGCCTGTTTCATGACAGACTGACGTTAATAAGATTATAAGGAGGAAGCCGCTCTGGATGACATCAGCGTGACTGCTGCTCTGCTGTGAACTGCGTGGTGGTGGATGCTCACAAAGTCCACTCTGGTGACGATAAGATGTTCCACTCCAAATATGGAAGAGGCATTTTGGGTTAGCCTGTTCGCTGGAAACGGAGCCCAGAAGGCATGCGGTGGACGGAGAGTAAAAATGGTTCGTGTAACTCAAAGTTCAGAGTGACCGCCGGGCTGAGGATGGGAACATCTCTGAGGAATATTCACAAGCAACCCGGAGGAACCCACGCTGTGTCCAGATACTCTGCATCAGAACTGATCACTTTTTGTGATAAATCATACATTTTTTGGATGAATGCACTTTTAATTAAGTATATATTTTTTTACGTTACACATCCCATCAGTATTCAATATGGCGCAGAGCTGAGCAGCATTAACGGCATTTGGATGCGTTTTGACGCATGGACTGACATCTGTTGTTATGGATCGTTATCACAAACTGTAACGATGACTGACCAAATTTTCATGCGGCGACCATCGTCATCGTTTGGGTGACTTTGACGTCATACTGGTGGTTTTCGTAATCGTTTGGGTGAATTTGACGTCATACTAGTGGTTTTCGTAATGAGTGTGCCCTCATGGGGAAAAGTGAAAAGTGAGCCCAAACTAGCATGAAATGGGAGCGGTTGAGTCATTGGACTTGAATGACTAATCAGCTACTTACTGTGTTCAAAATCACCCGTTATTATATTTTTTTTATCATGAATCCATCCATTCCTCCATCCATTCATTATTTATACCGTTTACAGTTAACAGTTAACAAACTTAAGCGGTGTGTCGAATTGAAAGTAGCCTCACTTTGCGGTATGATGTATTATAATTAATTATAAAACTGGTTGAATCCTTTTAAGACCAACAATAACAAAAGTTTCTCGGGGTTTAATCTCCCCTGGAGGCTAAACATTTACAGACGAAACTACTACTGCGGCGTCTCCGTGCGTCAGGACCGGTCCGCGCGGTTCGAGCGCTCGGTCCAGACCCGCAAAGACCTAAACACAAACTCTAAACAAGACAGGACCTGACCCTGGAGGCCACCGGAGAACACCCGGGGTCAGGCAAGGTGGGCTGGGCTTGTTGCACTCACCAGGTACGCTCCAACTGTCCCCTGTGCCAACATGAGGGCACATTCCGATATCAAGAATATCTTGATATTGGAGAAGCATGATACGCCTCTGCGTTCCGGAGAGTTCCCGCAGCTCCGATCCGACTCTCTGTGCTTTTTTACCTGCATCCTTTCCGGATGCGGACACTTTTCTACTGAGCTGAAACCGAAACACGGAGGACGAGCGGCTGCCCGTCCGCAGATCAGCACGTCACACACCGGCAGTGTTACGTCTGTACCCCGAAGACTGCATCCGGCGCGGGGTTGTCCTCCTCTAGAGATCTGTGCCTCTGGTTGTTGCTGCTGGTGTTGGTCTGGATCTAAACATCGCCTCCTGGTCGACGCGCAGGGACGCGTGAACTCCCCGACGGTGTTCGCAGAGGCACAAGTGGAGCCCGGGCGCGTAAATCTCTCTCAAAACGCATCGTTACCGCCTCGGGTTTCGCTCTCTTCGCTGCTGGTGAAGGTTGTGGTTAGTCGGACGAAAAGGTAGTTTTGGTCGCGGAATACGACCCACAGCTCCGAAGAAGTGTCATGATCCTGGCACACACGCACCACGACTGATCGCTCGCTCTCTCTCTCCGAGCTCGTACTACTTGAGCGCAAATCCTCTCGAGCGCAGGCGCGGCTCTAGAGGCGCTGTGTAGCTGTGTGACTTAAAAAAAATCACTACAGTAGTCTTGTGGGGCCCTCCTGAGGGTGTGTGTATGTGAGTGTGTGTGAGTGAGTGAGTGAGTGAGAGAGAGAGAGAGAGAGAGGGAGGGAGAGAGCGCGCTGGCTCACAGTGAGTTTTATCTGAAGTCTTGTTGAGTTAAGTTAATGTCTGAACTGGTCTCAGTGAAAACAATCCGTCACATTTATCCCACAATAGAACGTCAACAGGTCATTGCTAAAAACCACCTGTTGATACGACAAACTAAAGTAGCAGAGGGAGACATCATCAATTATGACATCATCTCCACTATCCAAAGTTATGGACACATTTTTTTACTGCTATAGGTTAGTTTGTGTTTATTATTATTTTATTTTATTTTTTTTATATGTTGTGGATGCACATCTTCACCAAGATTAATTTATTCATGAGATATCAGTTTTCTTTTTAATGAAATGAACTGCGGCCGCTCGACTTTGGCAGCCAATGATAGCAAAATAAGAAGTAATTAAAAAAACAGAACATGCAGATAAAATTTTAGGAAGCAGATACAAAAAAAAAAAAATGGCAATAATTCAAAATCTAGTTTGGTGTAAATGGGTGTGGCCTTTACGGATGGATGCAGATACACAGAAGGAAGTTTGATTCATGGATCAGGTCCAACCTCTCCAATAAGTTCCACGTCCGCCATCTTTTTGAGACATCCTGCTAACAGACAGACAGACACAAACCAAATCCCCAAAACTCGATCATGCAGTCGTTATTTTTTTGGTTTGCCGCTGCTGCCTCACTGTGAAAAGGCCGTGATGTTTGTGAAGTTTCCATACATTCCGTATCATCATCGGTCCCCCTGCATTAACGAGGAATTTCCCCACCAAATCCCTGTAATAAGAAATGAATAAATCTTGTCAGGTCTTGTTTGGCTCTTCTGGTTTTAATAAATACAACCATAAAAATGAATGTGCGACTAATGGCTGTGTTTGCCCCATTTATTACCAGATCATTATTTTGCGTTCTTTGCGGTCGTCTGCGGCTCTTAGATGATGCGTTAAAGTAGCTATGATGTAATGTGACCACATAATGTGATGATGATGGGGTGGAACTAACCAAGATGACAAACAAGTCTGAAACATTTTGTGCAACTATCTCCGTACGCTCTTCATCCACATCATTTAATCCTTTGTATTGCTTCAAGTTATGCGTGCGATCGCTGTTGTGTTTTTTTGACTCATTTTCTCACTCATGACGCCTTTCGGTTTTTTTTTTTTCCATTGTCAGTTATATATTCTCACACGTCACATTTGCTACCTGATGAACTGTGCAGGGTTCTCACAGTAGACTCTGTAGGTTTGTTATTCTGATTCTGTCAGTCCGGTGAGCTGATTTGCATTCGGGAAAAAGTTGCACCATTTTTGGTGAAATCGTTGTTTTCTTTGTAAAGAAAACACAGAGAGGTGTCAGATTTCTACTCAGGTCACCAACCGACCCCCACCCCCTTTCAGCTGCGTTTATCTGACACCTGATCACAACCTAGATTGGATGTGCGTAGCAGATTAAATGGGGCCAAAATCTGTCACAGTTTGAAAATTGAAATAAGAAAGAAAAATTTTGACCTCATGTGTCCACACAGGCTGAAGTTTCTAATGTGTGATGCTGGCTGCTCATGAGTAACGGAGCATATCAACATTGTCATAATTCTGCTGTGATTCATTCTGATATTACCCTCAACTTTTCCCCTTGACCTTAGACTAGAGTTTAGAGTGCAAACCCAGAGGACCTGAAACTGCATCACTTCCTCTGAAAAGAAACCACCAACTGTCAAATGATTACCAAAATAAAGACTTCAAGTTAAATGATTGCTGCACACGGTGAATTCCCCTTTTTAGGCAGGATAATGGTCAGTGCTCACGGACTCTCACTTTCTCGTTTTCGTGGTGTGACACTGCAGTGTGTCACATCGTTAACATCCTGACAGTGCAGTGTGTAAATAATAACAGACAGGCTGATAAGAGATGTGAATGTGACACGTGTGCCTTTGGAAAGAGTTTACAGAAAACAAGCATAGACAACATGTTTTTATATTTCAAATGTCAAACTGCGAGTGTGTGTGGTGTGTGTGTGTGTGTGTGTTTGTGGTCTTTTCTCAGTAGCAGTGAATCATTACATACATCCCTGAACAATAAACCTGTTAAAAAACTCCCCCCC
>OMNV01004961.1:47288-57666 GCA_900303265.1 Brotula barbata | reverse complement strand
TTCCATCCATCCATCATCCATCCATCAATCCTCATCCACACATCATCTATCCATCCATCCATCCATCATCCATCCATAGATCCATCCATCCATCATCTATCCATCCATCCATCATCCATCCATAGATCTATCGTCCGTAGGAGAGACACAAGTCGGCTCTCCTCTGCAATTTTCGTCTCAAAGCAGGAACAGGTTGCAGTCTCTGCCTCTGCAAGCTGTTCCCGGCTAAGATGGTCTCATGAAACTGATTCACTGGCAGTTTTACTCAGCACACTACAAGATAAACGTGTGATTTTTCTGGGGGTCTGCAGTATAAATAGCAGCAGGATATCTCAGCGTGAATAAATCTGTCACCTGTGCATTCTTCAGTCTACAATCACATCAGCCTCTATCCTGTATATATAATCAAAAACACAGAGATACCTTTGGTGATAATGTTACGTTTGTATGGTTCGACTTCCTTTTTACGTATTTTAAGGCTGAATATTCTTTTTGTCAAATTGCTACTCTGCTGTTGCTATTTCCAAACCCGGTGCACTTTACAGCCTTGTAATTTTCCAGCCGTTGTAATCTCGCTCTAGGATTTCACGTGAAATATGTGCATATGTTCCGTTGCGCTTTTACCGAAATAAAAAAAATGGCGGAGGTGGCAACGGAACGTCGGTGGCTCTTCTGCCGCAGAGCACAGAGTGAGAGGAAACACGGGAGCGATGGAAAGGACATTATGAGTAATTCTGAAGAGCCTTTAGGGACCATTACAAACCACTTACCATGTTTATTCCATTAAAAATGCATGTGGTAGTTTTCCTACACGCACACAAGCGTTCATCACGTCCAACGCAACCAAACTCAAAGCAACATGTGAACATACGGCGGCTCCAGTTCAACCACGGAGGGACATCATCCTGGAGAAGAGTTTTTTCCTATCTATCTATCTATCTATCTATCTATCTATCTATCTATCTATCTATCTATCTATCTATCTATCTATCTATCTATCTATCTATCTATCTTATCTTACCTTTAGACCTTTAGATAAACAGATTAACACTGAGATTAGCCGTGGACTCCGTTAAAGATGGCTGCACAGATTTGGACGCCTCCTTCCTCGTTGGCACCCATAACTTGACCGTAGTAAAGGCTGTGTGTGCTCTGCTCCTCTTTCCTCCTCCTGTAATTCTGACGGTGCTTGTCTGAAAGCTTCCTTCCTGTCTGGGAAATGACATGCTAATGGCCTGCTCTTCCTCCTTTGCAGCTCCGTATCACAGCTGTCTAATGAGTGCATCTATAAGTGGCTGCCGCTGATGGATTCCTCCAGTGTTATCAGCTGCGAGCAACTGATATCAGCGGTCTTTTCTCATCGTTTGGCTTTAATTTTTGCAGCCTTTTCGAGTGTAGATTCCTTGACATTTTGTTGGTGTTACAATTGTTGGGTGAAATCCAAGCTACGATGTACTTTCAGTCTGGATGCTGCTGCAGACGGGTCTATTTTTGTCTTGTCTTGAAACAATGAAAACCCTAAAATACACAAAGAAATCCACTGTTGGCTGCAGGGAAATCAGTGTGTAAAGACGCAAACATGCACGGCTGATGCACAGAGCTAAATAAAACTCCTCCTATGTATTATGGTCTGTAGGTAGAACTTGTGTTAGGTACATTGCATCCTCTTACAAAGTGGTTTAATGTTTCCACAGCAAATGAGATATCTTACAAATGAATGATGTTTAGACTCGGGGGATGTTTTCAACCTATAATATAATCTAAGCCACTCTTATAGCGTATTGCATGATAGATGAAGGTAAAACGAGCTGAATATAAACTGAGCATCGTGCTGCTACTTGGCTCAGGTTTTATCCTTTCTCCTTTCCAAGCGGCGTATCTCAGCTTGAATAGTAAATATGTGAAGGTAAATATGACTCTCCTCGTATCCTGCTATCCTCTGTCGTTTACGGAGAGGGCCGCTCTCAGTCTCTGTCCTTATCACGCACTTCAAACAGGGCAAAGCGGAAATATCAAGCGCAGAATTTACGTTAAGTCCGTAAGAAGATTTATTTGCATAAGCACGCACAGTGGGAGCAGCTTCCTGTGAGCCAGCTTTTCACGAAAAGACCTTTGAGCTCAGGGGTGTATGAGGATATATAAACACGGTCGAATGTTGCAGGGACAAGGGACGGACAATATCGCACTCTTTGAAAATCCACATATATGAATTTTAAAAGATGAATGCAAATGAGCGGAATTTTCTGTGTTTTTCCAAAGTTGTCCTACCGTTTCATTTGTTTGGTTTTAAGCGGTTTATATGAAAGGTTATGGTTGATTTTGATGCTATTCAATGTCAGCTAAGACACAAATCAAGAAAAAGAAAGTTATGACTGTCAGATCACCAAAGACACTTTTGATAAATTCAAGAGTCTGCCTCGTACCACCGTACAGAACTTCATCCTCTGTATTAAACCCATCCTAACTACAGCCAACTGCCCTGATCAAGGGCAATGGCAGGTGATGCACATGATTTTGTGGATGGGGGAAACAGGAGCGAAACCATCCAGACACAGAGAAAATATGGAAGAAACGTGCTAACTAGCGTAGCCTGTTTGACTAAATTGACCTTAAATGACCTAAATGTCTCCAACTATGACACATGGATGATCTAACACACCTCACATTCCATACAGGGGTGCATCAATGATCACTACGTGTCTCATGGTCTGATAGATAACAGCTGGGCTCTCTGACAGTTGGGCCTAGTTTTTGGTGTTTGCATACTGGACAGCGTGGTACGGTCTAGATAACAACTGAACGGCTTTATCTGCTTTATCTAATTACCATGGCTGCAGCCAATTTATGAGTCAGGCAGTAACGCTTCGTGGAGAGGCTGCAGGGCTGCCCGCGCTGCTGGATCCATGCAGACAGCTTAGGAGAGCGAAGAGCTGCTCCCTGCACGTTTTGAGTACAAATAAACCACCGCTGTGCGTTCTCGTCTGTTGTGGCTCCAAAAGACGATGAACCTTGTTATAGTTTCATGCATTAATACATTATAAATCAGCATGAATTCATAATGAAGTCAAACTTTGTCGGCGAGTGCAAAGCTGGCAGCGGAGCGTCGTCGTCGTTCGGAGAGACGAGGCACAGTTTGAATCCTAAAGATTTATTGG
The DNA here is from genome assembly GCA_900303265.1 of Brotula barbata. Taxonomy (NCBI): domain Eukaryota; kingdom Metazoa; phylum Chordata; class Actinopteri; order Ophidiiformes; family Ophidiidae; genus Brotula; species Brotula barbata. The sequence goes on along the minus strand of OMNV01004961.1, from coordinate 54,511 downwards.
TTTTCTCCTGTTCGCTGGTGTTACTGTTTCTGAATTATAGCGCGAAGGTGTGAGGACACATAAAGGAAACGACAATATATACCTTGATGATATGGCAGAGACGAGGCATAGGAATGATAAATGGTGCGGGGTATCACAAGACAACACAAAGACACACACACACATTTCACGCTGAAATTTATGGATTTGGTGGAATTGAAAACTGAAATTTATTTACAGTATAAAGCAAAACTACTTCTCGGTAATATACAAAATAATTGGTAGAAAGACAGTTGTGATACAAATTATGTGGAGAGAGCTGGCATGTACCACCAATTAGATATTAGGGTGTATATATTATTTATTAAATAAAGAAATGTTGATTAAAACAGTATTTTTGACAGATCAAGCATATATTATATTTCGCTTTATTACTGTTATACATGTAGTGCAGTATCAGAATATATACAGTATACAGTCATGGATGTACTGTATTGGTTTCCAATTTACATCTCTGTGTATTTATACTGTATTAACGTAGGTCTTAATGAGGATGCTTTTATTTTGTAAAACATCTGAAGTAAATCATTCATTCGTACATGCCGCCAGCAGTAAAAGTTCTCCCCCGCGTCTTTCTAGGTGTGTGTAAGTAAGTGTAAAATATTCACATCAACACATCAGATTAATTATGATGGATTTATTCATAGCATAACCAAACTCGGCATAGATTCTATGAATGCATTTGCACACATCATGTCCCGTTTATCCCTTAATGTTAATGAGTGCGTTTATAAATGTCAGTGCTGCGTTCACTAACACCTCTCATATCTGTTATCAAATAACTTCATGTTTCTCGGTGTATTCACGCAGAATGAAGGCGTGTTCATTATACAGGCCGGCCTCCTCCATGGAAATTCAGTGTGGTTCACCAATGAAATAAGTTTTACTAGATTTTAAATGATCTTTGGACCTTGTGTAGTTCCTTATGTGGGTGCCAAAACTTTGTGATTTGAGTATCCAACACATTGATTTGTGCAAGTATTTCTGTGATGTTATTTGATCTTAATGGTGTCATCCATTCTCTCAAATCTCACACACACACACCCAAACACACACACATAAACAAGAGAAGGGATGGTGTGTTTGCCTTTTAGGTGACAGGAAGTGAAATAAAGTCATGCTCAGGCTTTGAGGCAACTTTTATCAATGTTACTTTGTTTGTCTTATCCCAAACTTTATGTTTAATCAGTGTTGTGGAGGAAAGGTTTTGCTTCCGTGTAGTTTAATCTCTAAAACCTGCCGACGACCATAAAAAATCCCTTGACACGTGAAAGATTACTTTAATTTTTGGACTCAAATTTCGGTATTAATTGTTCCATATGGCTTTGGTCACTATAACAGGAAGTATGGTCTTATTTTGAAGGAAGAGTCTAACAATAAGGAAGTTGAACACTTAAATCGTTGTGTCTCATGCATCAATTCACCAAGCCACATTTCTTCCGCAAAAAAATGCTTTATATTGAGTTTAAGACATATTTAAGACATTGAAATATTGCTTAAGATCTTCTTTTTTTAACGTTTAACGTTGTCTCATTATTTTATCATCTTAATTTCCGTATCATGTATTTCTTTTCGTTGTACAATCTTATTCATGCATTATTCCTCCAACAGTCCCTAAGGTGTTGTTCATATTGTATTGTGTAGTTGTGTATTGTCCATTACTGTGGTATTAATAAAGTATTTAAAAAAACAAGCTAAACTTTTATTAATATCTACTGCCACCTCGTGGTTGGTAGTAGTATCGCAGAAGGAAGCGGAAATGAATCCGAAACACAACGTTGAAACCAACAATCAGTATCAAATCGACATATTTTGTCATGCCATGATTACATAGGTTGATTTATAAATTATGAGCCTAACAAATAAGTAAGTGAGTGAGACACAAATAATTTTCCATTAGTTTTTATGAACTACATCCATTGAGCTGAAAGTGATTGTAATACCATGTTTCCTGGGATGGGTAGTATTTCTAATAATAGTTTTTAAACTCGAGATGTAATTTGTATCAAAATATGTATATGTTCACTATTTTTGTATTTTCTAAATTCTAACAATACTATTACTGACTCCCTTTTTCTAACATCTTGTCACAAGAGTAGGATTTGTTTATATACAATTGTAATTAAACTACAACTTCATGGTATCTATATATATGGTGTCACCTGACAGCAAGGATACATATGGCAGCGTCCTACTGTCCCATGTCTGATGCAGGCCCATATTTGAAGGCAAGAGAGGGGAAGAAACACGTTTAAATGGATAAGTGGAGCAAGACTGTGTTTCAATATGTGGCCACTAGGGGGCAGCAACTCCAGGTAGAATCAGCACAGCGCCACAGGGTTATGATAAAGACTAGTAAATAAAGGCAAAGGGCGTAGACAGATACTTTAAGAATAATAAGATACTTTTTTAAGGTTTGATTACATGCTTGATACAAATACATTTTGTATTTTTTAGAATATAAACCGGGGCTATTTTATTTTATTTATACTGACACATTTTACATACATTTGTCATCTCCTGTCAGTGTGTAAATAACTGCAAAGTAATTTACAGACTACGCCGAATCTTAAAAATCGAGTTGAAGAAATGTCTTGCTTCTAAAAAATAATTATCAAATGAAAACTAAAATGAATTATGCCTCATGATGATCACGTATGAGACCACAGCAGCGCTCATTAAACTGCATCCATTGTCTTAAATATGTTTCGCCTATTGGATCAGTCTGGATCCGGCTGTTGTTGTTGTTGTTGTAGGTGATGACGATGATGACGATGAAGATGCTGATCTGATAACCCCGCCCCTTTGCCCGGTGCTATAATAACCTGCTCAGATTGACGCGCAGCAGCCTCCTCCCGTCCCATGGCGCAATGCTCCACACTCACCATGGACGCAAACATTGTTGTTCTGGGGACCGAGAGCGTCGGCAAATCAGGTTCATGGACTTTACTTTTTTTTTTTGACTCATTCTGATGTATAATTTGCTGCACATCATTTCACTTCCATGTGTTGACTGTGTGTTTGATGTTTTTCAGCGCTGACGGTGCGCCTCTTAACCCGGAGGTTCATTGGAGAGTATGGAGATATTGGTGCGTATTTGTTATATTGTTGTAAGTTATGACTGTAAAATGCATTTCTTCTAAGTTTTTCCTCACTTTATTAACAGAAACCATCTACAGTCACAGTTTCATTGCAGATGGGAGGGAAATCACTCTGAATATCTGGGACTCACCCTACTCTGAAGTGAGTACCCATCAGTAACTACACCCTCAGTATTATCTCATCATTATCATTATATTGTTTTGATTTGTTTTGTTCGCTTTGATAGGATTTGAGTCTTGAGAGCTCCCTGTTTGAGAAGAGGGTCCAGTGGGCCGATGGGTTTGTCCTGGTCTACAGCATCTGTGACAGAGCCAGTTTCAACACCGTCTCCAGGCTGGTTCACGCCATCAAAGCCACCAAACACTACCTAAACACCGACAAAGCGCCCATAGTGATTGTGGGTAATAAGAGGGACCTGCACCACAGGCGGACAGTGCTGAGCGAGGAGGGCCGGGTCCTGGCTCTGACCACAGATTGTCACTTCTTTGAGGTTTCAGCAGCTGAGAATTACCACAGCGTCCTGGTGGTGTTTCATGGACTTGTGGACAGGATGAAGAATGCCAAGCTGACCACGAAGAGACCTCTGGGACTCAAAGGCATCGTGAAAAGTATGTCTGCCGTGTTTGCCAGAAGACGGACAGACTCGTTATAGCAAAAGGAGAGGAGGTTATCGATCGGTCCTCAAAGACATGTCGTGGGGTCAGTCGTGGGCTTGGACTGTGATTTTATGTTTCTGTCCAAGAGGAGACAGAAAAAGCAGAAACAGTACAGACACTAAAAAGATGGAGGACACCTGCGAATGACATGAAAACCTTCAAAAGCCATGGAGATAATTGAATATTTCACAGACATTTTCAGAGAAAGATGACAACAGCGTCATGCCGGACAACAACAGAATGGCAAAATTACACAAAGAGACAATTTTGTTATTACTCCATCGTGTACAACCACATATGTGTGATGATATTTGAGTGTTTGAGTTATGAGGAAAAGTCCAGATTGGCTTTACATGGGAAGAAATTCTATGCACAAAGGGATGTGCCAAATGTGATGTAAACACCAAAGATTATGTTTACCACTGTGGAATGTGATTCATTCAGGTAAGTAAAGCACCAATCTGTATTTATTTAAGACGAGACACTGTTCAGACTATTTATGATCTGTGCTTTGGTTGTTCTTCGGTCAGACTGTACAGTATGCTTGAGTTTGCCGGCTGATGGACCTTGGTTAATAAAGCATAAAATAAACACAAATTGAAGCCTTTTAGTCCCATTGATTCCTGCCCCATTTGTCAATTATTCATCGATCTCCGTGGGGGAAATGTTGTCTCTCTCTGCGGGGGGTCGCGGAGACTCAGCGTGCACGGATCAGAGATTCAGTGTCGGAGCGTGCGGACCTGCTGCTGGGGTTTTCTGGGCCACATGATGATTATCTGTCTCAGGGGAGGAGACGGAGTAAATCTTCACGTTCAGCCGTGTGGATCAGATGAAACCCGGCAATCGGGCCGCAAAACCGGGCCGCAAACCTCCGATGAACAGCTGTGCTCATCTTTGATACATCATTAGGCTCCAATGATGCTTAGAGCGGGTTAATAAAATGATTGATAGATAGATAGATAGATAGATAGATAGATAGATAAATTTGATGTGCCTTTTCACGTTAGTAACCCTTCAACAATCTCTCTCTCTCTTTCTCCCTCTCTCTCTCTCTCTCTCTCTCTCTCTCTCTCCCTATTACCTATTATGTCATCTGGGATCTGCATTAATGAATATTTTTTCCTCCGGTACAATTGATGAATATTTGTCGCATCAATATTTACAGTATATGCACAGATGTACATTTAGGACACCATTGTGACTCTCAATTGTACAAAACAAGGAGTGTACAAACGGCTCTTGTGGAACTTGATATATTTATATATATATATATATATATTTATATATATATACAGTATATACAGTACTGTGCAAAATTCTTAGCCCCCCATTAAATTTGTTGTTTTATCAATGCTATCTATCTCTTTATCAGAATCCAACCAGAAAATACAGGAAATGTGTGTTCAATATTAAAAATCAGAAAAGTACAGCTTGTACATTCTAAAGGGTCCAGGATTTAGTGGGACCTCCCTTGGAACCAGGCTCTCTCCAACCTAAATGGAATGGAGCCCTAATTAATGTCATTGATAACACCTGGATTTGTCCGACTTTCATCACTATTTCCTGTCAGAATGACTGCTGGGAAAAAGGTCCATTACAGCAGGTTTGATAGCGGGGGACCAAGTCTTTGGAACGCTGCTGTGCATTTACTGTACATGCAGACTCCATCAAGACATAAAATGTGGCCATAAAGAGCCGCCATTGTGTGATGTAAGTACTAGACCATTGTATTTATGTACTCCACGCATGGTAACGACATGATTTCAGAATGTCTTTCTTCATTTAACATTAAATTCAGTGCACCTTATATAACCGAGACGTTGGCCGTGTGCAGATCGTGTCCTGTACAGTGCCTTTTGTCCTTTTGTCTTTTTGAATTGAGGGACATTTGTTCTCATGGCTCACAATGTGAACCTTAGGAGAGGAAATCAACTTGGAGAGATGCAGCGGTCAGCAAAAACATTACCAACAAAACGTGTGGGATCCGATCCTGAGGGTAAAAACGTTCCTCACACCATTACCCGCCTCTCACCGGTCACACACACCGACCTTGGGTCAGTGCTGTTCATGCCGTTTTACCCAGCAGGCTGTAACTGAAAGCTGTGATTCAGAACAGCAGGAATTATTCTTTTTTTTATTTATTTATTTTTTTTGTGGGCAAGTATTTTGAGCTTTTTCTTGCACAATGTACAGACAAAGTAAATATATGCACAAATGTATGAATTATATAAGTAAATAGATGGAAGAATGAATTGCAGCAAGCAAATAGCAAAAATTGGGACTTTGGGGTTATAGAATGTATATATTGTATACAGTATATACTGTATGTGTGTGTATATGCAGTATATACACCATTTTTTAAATTTCTGGCCTACATTTTCAGGGGTTATTTTTTAATGCTACAAATGTTATAATGTAATAATGTCTGTTAAATATTTATTCTCAAGTGTACTTGCGAATAATTTATTAAATTTAGAAGCTGAAAAACAAAATGAGTGAATCTAAACTAAAATAGAGACGATGAAGCACGAACCCCATCAAGAGACATCTGATGACATCTCTGTGTACAAAAGACTGAAAACATCTGGAAGCCAGCTGTGTCTTGAAGCAAAACCTCAAACAAACAGAAATGAAGTTATGAAGAATTTCTGCAGTCACGTGTCAGGGCTCCTATGGCATTAATGACAGGCCAAAGGTTACATAACTGAATGTTTGCCAGTTTACAAGATACATAACTGATCAATGCAGTTTGACAAAGCAATTGACTTCTACTTTATTAAATACAGGCAGACCTCATGTTGTTACCGGGTAGAGATTGGATTAGGGTGCCATGTGGGTCAGTGGGTTGCCAGGTAGAGGAACAGATGACCTTCCCATAAAGATGAACGACCAAACCGTTGGGCTGCCTTGTGTGTGTCTGCACATTTAGAAAAAAATACTATCAAAACGTTAAGTATACATTTTATTGAATATGGTGCAATTGGCCATTCAAGGTAAAATGACATTAAACAAGATAAACATCCAACAGGAAGACACATACTGAAGTAAAAAAACAAACAAACGGTAAAATGTGTTGTTTTCTTGTCCGAGATGTTTGTAGATGGAGCTGCTGCGATGAGAGAAAAATTCCCAGCCTATAAAGACAAAGTATTGTATTGTATCATATTATATCATATCGTATCCCATCGTATTGTATCATACCACACCATTCTGTATTGTATCGTATCATATCTTATTGTATCATATTGTATCATATTGTATCATATTGTATTATATTGCATCATATTGTACTATATTGCATCATATTGTATAATATTACATCATATTGTATTATATTGTATCATATTGTATTATATTGCATCATATTGTATTATATTGCATCATATTGTATTATATTGCATCATATTGTATTGTATCCTACCATAC
>OMNV01004961.1:1636-37549 GCA_900303265.1 Brotula barbata | reverse complement strand
CCCCCCCCACCCTGCAGTTGCATTCGTTTACATCTTCACATTCTGAAATAAACCACCTAATCAAGTCTCCTGTAATGAGTCTCTCTGGCAAATCGGTCTGTGACTCAAGAAGGTTTCTGTTCGCAGGGGGGGTTGTGGAAGAAAACACCCACACACACACCTCCACCACCACCACTCCACCCCCCTCCGGTTTATAGACGGCTGGAGCCAACCGGGAGGGAAGAGGATCGAAGCACTGGTGGAGAAATCAGCTCAGTGAGAGCAATCAGCCATCATAACGACACCAATTACAGGTAAGCTTCTGTTCAAGAAAAAAAAAGAAGACACACAGGAGGCAGAGTGGGAAGGATTGAACAGATCCCCCGAGGACTGGAATGAAACGCTGTGTTTTAGTTAGAAGTAAGGGGCAATTAAGCGCTTTAGGAAGTTTCCTCACCGTGCGCTCTAACCTGTGCGTAAATGTATAGATAATGGACGGATGGATGTATGGATGGATGGATGGATGGATGGATGGATGAACGGATGGATGGATAATTGATCTTCTCTACGTGCCTCTGGTGTTGTTCTGTATGTTAGACTTGAATCTCCGTTTCTGTGATTTGCATACTTAGAGATAACACCTTTCCGTTGTTGTGGGCTGCTGTGATCCACTGATGAATCTTAATGTCCTCTCATTAGACAGTTGACAAGATACTTACCAGGGATCTAAAGATAATCACTGTCGTTTCAACGTGACAGGAGTTCTCCTTGGAGACAGATCTTCCTCCGCTGGATGGAGGGGGCGCGCAGGGGCTAGGATCCGGCATATTTGTCCAGGTTGGAGCTGCAGGTGTGAGGCAGACTTCTGGCTTCATCATGTTCCCCCAGCTGAAGGATCAGACCGTGAACGGCAGCTGTCAGGGAGCCGTTTCCGTCTGCAACCAGAGCGCAGCGGGGGACGCGCTCCAGCTGCCCACTTTCTCCACAGCGGCCAAAGTTCGCGTCATCATCACCTTCACCCTGTGCGCTGTGTCCGCCGTGTGCAATCTGGTGGTGCTGTGGGCTGCCGGGACCGGCGGCAAGCGCAAGTCCCATGTGCGGGTCCTGATAATGAACCTGACCGTGGCGGACCTGTTGGTCACGTTCATCGTGATGCCCGTGGACGCTGTGTGGAACATCACGGTCCAGTGGCGGGCGGGGGACCTGGCCTGCAGGATCCTGATGTTCCTGAAGCTGATGGCTATGTACTCCTGCGCTTTTGTGACTGTGGTGATCAGCCTGGACAGGCAGTCTGCCATCTTGAACCCCCTGGGCATCAGTGAGGCCAAGAGGAAAAGCAAAATCATGTTGACAGTGGCTTGGACCATGAGTGTGGTCCTCTCCCTCCCCCAGGTAAGAGAGACCATCTCTACTGTCCAATATCATCTACAGGGGACGGTTTAGACAGGTTACAACATTTATCATCAACATCTAAGGGCACCGTGACTTTATCTTCGTATGAATTTAATTTGAGACTGTGAGATGTAATGATACTCAGGTTGTGAAGGAAAACCTTTTCTTTTGACATAAAAGAACCAATGGAACCACTAAATATGAATATTACAACTAATTAAAGAAAACCAAACACGTGGTGCCCTCCACAGCATCATTCAGCTCCACTCATTTAGGTTTTGACCTTGAAATTAGGTAGAGGATGATGATTTTACCTATCCTGTGGAAATGATACACCAGGTTTACAAGGATGCTGAGAAATTGACATCATTCAGCCGTGCTGAAATCTGTCCAGAGATCATCAACTCAGTTGTTAGTTCAAGGATTTACAAACAGAAGTGCTTTTTAATGATGATTTAATCATTTCGGACCCCACTTCAAAGCTATTTGAAATAAGGATCAACTTTCAACAGCTGGGGAATGACAAGAATGTAATCTGTTGAGTATCTTATCCATGTTGTGAGTACAGGATGCAACAGGTGTGACTTTGTCTTGAAACCGTTGGATTTGGAGAGCCTGGAGCCCTGAAGTCATCAGGGAGGATGATGAGGGAGCTCTGAGCATTCCATCGTAATCATAAAATGTTCTACCGGTCACGCAGACAATGCGGCTCCCATCAGCGGTTGAGGACCCTCGTTCCTCTCGTAGCCTGTATGTTGTCTCAGTAGAGTAGACAGAAGTCAATGAGACAGAACGCAGTTAAATTACAGAGATAGGAACCAGTTCTTCCCCCAATGTACTCTAGAATCGATTTACGATCCCCATGACGCACAGACAGGTGGAATCATTTTCACTTCATCATCAGGGTGGACGGATGAGTGCACCATCTTCGTCACTGTGCTTGTAAAGATGCACCAACGGATGATCTTGAGTGATGGGAGAGAATATCCCTGACCTGATGCTGCTGAGGGGTCAACTCTGTTTTTCCCATCTCTATCCTTTTTCTTTTTCCTGTACAAAGCAGAGGAGGATGATGGGAAATATTTTGTAAGTTTCGAACATCTGGATTGAAGATGTTTGAATAGAATATATGGATAGCTGGAAGTGGGAGGATGAGACGAAGAACAGAGGAGTGCATGTGAAAACGTGGACACGTGGGCGTCTTTCCCTTGAATTAACCCCAAGAAGCTTTTGGACCATGTGCCAGAGTTAGACTAGCGTTTGCACATGTCAAGACTTCTTCAGCGCAGTCATCTAAATTCACAAACACGTCTGCAGCCTCCACATGCTAATCAGACTTAGTGCGTTTCAGCCCTCCAGGCGAGCATAACGCTGCCCTCCACGCTACTTTCTGCACTCTCCATCGATTTTAAAACTCAGACTTCTCACACGCTCACAAAGAAAAACTGCCCTGGGTGTGCGAGGTCACGACCCCTGTCTCTATTTGGGTTGCACAATAGGAACTTATATTTTTAGATCTGCAGGCCTGTGTATCCTGAGACCACATTTATTTCATTCCTTTGAAAAATCAAAGCACTTCTGTCTGTCAAAGCTGCACCGTTCTCCAAAAAGGTGCAAATAATTCTGGATCCCCACCTTGCATGTTCAGTGTAATATAGAACTGCCTGTCACACGTCTTCCTGGAAATTACCTGTTTATTCCGACTGTCATGCCTGGAGCCCTCACAACAGACTGCACCGTCTTGATAAGAGTCGCAGCGCTGAGTAATGCTGCGAGTGTTTGGATTTTCTTAGATCACTGACTCTCATCCCTCTTCAAAATCCAACCCGTGTTTTTTGCCTCCAGCTTTGGTCGGTCTCTGATTTACAGCAACCACGAGGCGACACTTGATGCCAAAAGAACAGAAAATGCATATTTATGTAAATGTGGGAGGATTCCAGACAATTACTATTGTGTCATTTTTATTAGAAAACAATCAGGAACATGATTCATTCAGGTTAACTGAAAGCAAACGTAGACCGTTCTGTCCTCTGGGCTTTGCCTCATTTGTCCTCACACAATCACAATTATTGGCTTTTGTTTTGGTGGCATTATAGAGAGTAAACACACACCCCCGCACGGTGCCCTTAACACGAATTCAGTGTTTAATGAAGCCTGACTGCACAGGGGAATGCCGGAGATTTACACTGAAACCGCTATCTGTGGATCTGGACGTCCATGTCGTCTCATTGTGGCCTGGTCTGAATGGAGGAAAGAATCCAGGATGTGATGGGAGTGAAGTCTGGTCAGAGGGTTCAAGCCTGCAACATTCAGCAATCAGTTGATTAGATAATACAGACAGGAGAGGATGATGATGATGAGATCTCTAGTTTTTAATGCAGCTGCCCATCACTCAGGTGATTTGACTCATGGGAGAGGGTCTCATCTTCCATCTGTCATAAATATGACAACAAATATGTGTACCTTTGTAGCAGATGTCAAAAATGACATGCACTGCTATGCACATGACAAAGAAAATACGTAAAATTTACATATTTAGGGAGTTCAATGGCTTGTGGAATTGTGTTTATTACTTTTTTTCTTCATATAATTGATTTCCATCTCTCTGAAGTATCAGTTTTACTTTTATCATTGATATATAGTGAAGGTATTATGTTTTCATACTGTGTGTTATTGTGTTTCCATGTTGGTAATGTCATGTTGTTTTGTAATATGCTTTAATTATATTGTATGTCATTCTGTATATGCAGTATAAAAGCCCACCGATGTGTATAAAGTGAGACAGACATCAGTTCCATGTTCTGTATTGGAACTTTGTCAAACTGTATCATCCCTACAGCAAATAAAATAAAAAAAATGTAATAAACACTGGTTATTATTTTCACATTTTCAAACATTTTCTAGCTGTGTTTGAGCATTGATTGATATTGTGTTATTTTCACGTTTGAAATCCTCCCCGATTACTTATTCTTGAACATTTATTGGTGTTTTTTTGTGTTTTTTTAAATACAGATGTTCATTTTTCACAACGTGACGATCACCGTCCCTGAGAATTTCACCCAGTGCACCACCCACGGCAGTTTTGTCCAGCGTTGGCAGGAGACCCTCTACAACATGTTCACCTTTGTGTGCCTCTTCCTCCTGCCTCTGTGCATCATGATCTCCTGTTACACACGGATCCTTGTGGAGATATCCAGCCGCATGGCACGGAGTAACTGTAAGCCGGTTATTTTCTTATAAATAGCAACATAAAAGCAGTCTGGTGTTTCTTGGTCTGTATTTAAGTTAAATTTGCTTCCTTTTCAGTGATGTCCAGGGATATTCATCTGCGCCGCTCGCACAACAACATCCCTAAAGCTCGGATGAGAACGCTGAAGATGAGCATCGTTATCGTGACGTCCTTCATCATCTGCTGGACCCCATACTACCTGCTCGGTTTGTGGTACTGGTTATTCCCCGAGAAGATGGAGGAGACGGTCTCTCATTCATTGACTCACATGTTGTTCATCTTCGGCCTCTTCAACGCCTGCCTCGACCCCATCACTTATGGTCTGTTTACCATTCATCTTCGCCACGGTCCAAACACCAGGACGGAGGTAGAAAGCAACACTTGTCTGACGGGAATTTTAAGATCATCCTTTGTGCACATGACTAATCTGTCACCTCAAAGACGGAGCGGCTCGAGTAGTAACGCTACGCACCAAGAGGGGGGAAACGACAACAACGACGCAGAGCGTAACCCGAGGCAAGTCAGCCCCAACAGCAGGATATGAAAGCTTTAAAAACAGGCTGAGAAACCTGGGTTTGGGATGACCTTTATGTGAACAAAGGTCGCAAACTTCATTTACGTATAACATGGAACTCTACTAAGTTGTTATTACTGGACATAGTATTCTTTATTTCACCCATCCATGTTATTTGCCACTCACAACAGACTGACAACTTTGACTGACAAGATGTGTAATAAATCAATAAAACATAAAACATAGCCTGATTCAAAATATATTATTATTTATATATATATAAATAATATATTATTATTATTATTATTATTATTATTATTATTATTATTATTATTATTATTATTACTTCTACCACTACTACTATTGTTATTATCATTATTGCTGTTGTTGTTGTTATTTGACTGCAGATTGCTTCATATTTGGAGTTCTTTTTGTGCAATATCAGAGCAAATTATGTTTCCTGATAAGATTGAATGTTTTCGATCGGAGCGATGACTTGCGATGTGATGAATGTACCGTTTACCTCAGAGCCGTGCTGTCCACCGTGTTGGTGACGTGTTATTGACTGCTGTGATTTCTGTCCACACTGTGCAGCCGACATTGAGTCTTTGAATGAAACTGTGATTTGCTGCATTAGCAGGTATCAGTGTTGGCGTTAGTATTTTCAGTACTGTGTGTTATGTTGTTAATTGTGGTATACAGGGTACGTAGTGTGTTTATTTGTTGAACAGAACATTTTGATTTTGTTACTTCTTGCTGTGTCGGATGACATCCATCCATCAATCAATATGCTCAGGTGTGGTGAATGTAACGTAATATCGATGTACTTTTGGAATTGATTTGTAATCCATGCGATTAACTGCTGCTTACAAGATTGAGGGCATTACTGATGGCTGGTCTTAATGAAAGAGTGCTAAAATATCTATTTGTCTTACGAAAAATAAATATGATCATTTATTCAATTTAAGTTTATTGTACAATTTGGGAAGACAATTTCGTTGTACTCACTCGTATTGTATAAAAATAAAATGAAATTGTATAAAATCTGGTGAGATATCTTACACTTTTTTGGAAGACTATTGACAGAGACCTCTTTGTGATGTTTTTAAGAGATGGGTTTCGGCCAGGGTCTTCATAATAATGCTTTGTCTGGCTTCGCTGGCATTTCGCTGAGTGACAGTGAGGCGATCCTTCAGAAGAGGAGACGTAACTCTCAGACTCTCTCTGTTTCTTTGTGCCTGTTCTCAAATCACAGTTAAGGTTATCACTGCATCTAAAAGGCTTTCACACCATTACAATCAATCAACTGATCACCGCAGAGAAGCGTGTCTCATTCTTTTCCACTCATTTCAAGTGATTCGCTACATTTAACTTAATGAGTAGGAACTATTGTCATTGAATTGTGTTGATTGTTGTTATGGCTGCTAAATTGGTACATTTCCCACATAGATCTGTCAGGCGAACTTTACATTTCTCATAAAATGATGATAATAATAATAATAATAACCTTATCTCTTATCTCTCAGGTCAATCCAAAGTCCAGGGGCCCTGAGTTTCCAACATCTTCGATCAACTAATGTCACACTAATGAATGTCACTGATGACTAAGTTTTGACAAAATCAAAGGGATTCAAATCCGCATGGTTGAGTTGGGACTCGGTAGTCTGTGTCTGTGGACGGTGCCAGTGCCAGTTCAGGGGTTTGTTTGTCATTAGCCTTAAATGCCACCGTAAATGCAGGATCAAAGTGCAGGGGTTTGATTTTTGCATATTTGCTGAGCCTGAGGAGCTCAGTGACTTCATTAACAGGGACGATGGAGGAACATCTGAAAACTGCCAGATTCAAACTATCCCTGCAGTGCTATGCCTATAAAACCCATCAGATGAGGATGACAGGTGGGTGATTCACTGATGACCCGTAGCACAGATGCTGTCTTGCACATACAGAACACGACAAGGTCGTTCATCTTCCGACATCCCGGTCTTATTGTTGAGCGACATCATTATATTAAAATCAAGCAGCAGTTACTTCATCTGTCTGAGGATGTTTCTTCAGAGGTTCACTTTAGCTTGTCTAGCTTTGTCTTACGTGAACGTTCAAGCAGCAAAAACTGCCACGCTACGCCGACCATAATGATAATGATTTGCATAATTAAAATAAGAGTGTCAGTGTGCAAAACAAAAGACCGTTCACACCTCTGTGCTGTTCCTGTATGAAAAGATGAGTGAGTCAATTCATGTCAGAAGACTTATATGTTATTATTTCAGGCTCCTGGGGAAAATGACTATTGCAGGACGATAAGAACAGCCTTTCATGCCATCAACCCCCCCAAACTAACATGTCTCTTTTTATAAAAAATGAATAACTCATTAATACTAAATGAAAAATGTTCACCCACACCACAAATTGATAAATGCAAAGTGCTGCCCGGGGCAAAATCTGAGGTGAAACTCAATATGAGGTCTGATTTTGTGGAGGGATGGATCTGAGAGGCTGATAACAGAGAGCGAGCGTGGAAAGGTGCATTTTGTAGCTGCAAAGGTATGAAATCCAAAGAGGCTGCCAAGCGCAGTAACCTGGAAACCATCGTACGTGACGTTAACAAACTATTCTTCTCTGACCTGAACTTTCCCTCCTCAATGTCTGTGTGAAAAGGGCAGCGATGAGGTCTGTGAGCTCCGGTGACTACAACTTCATTTGCATAGAAAACAGGTTTTGACCCTGAGCCACCTTTGAATTCATCACATGAGTGGCCATGGAGAACAATTCTCAATTAAATAGGAAGAGAACGCCTGAGAACGCCGCCTCTCTCTTACTGACATTACATGAAGTAAACACCTCGCCGACAGAGATGTTGCTGTGGCAACGGCTGGGTTTTAAACTTTGAAGATTGTGTCAAATCATTGGCAATTAAATCTGGCTAACTGATTAATCCACTGTAACGCAGTGGCATAACATTCACAATTTGGACTAATGCCAGAGCTTCACAGGAAACAGCAGAAAAGTTATGTCTCCACCACCCTCCCCAAAGAAGTTCTCTCCTCTTGACACAAATGAACTCAATTCACACTCCAAGTTAATTTACACCTTTCTCAAACCATCTGTCGTCCCTGTCTAAGATGTGAATTCTTATCCACTAAGCTTTGTTTATTAGCTCCTGCTGAGAAATGCCTTTCTTTGCTGTCACCGGTGTGACATTTGCCAAACTTTAAAAACACATTCTAGACTTAAAACAAATTCTCATTTATCTCTCATCAAACATTGTATTAGTGTTGGTGATTTGCACTGTTACCGCACAGCAAGAAGGTTGTCGGTTTGAATCTCGGGGGTCGACCTCCTCTCCTTTCTGTGTGGAGTTTCCACGTTCTCCCCGTGTCTGCGTAGGTTGACTCCACCCATAAAAACATGTCCGTAGGTTCATCACTCCTAGAGAGGATCTGGAGTCAGTGTGTGTGTTTGCATGTGCATGTGCCCTTATTGAAGATGTGTAAAAATGCAGAGAATTAATTTCCCTACGGGGATCAACAAAGCACCCTTCTTTCTCTCTTCTCTTTCTTAAGACTCAGAGGCAGCTGTATCACTAAGAATGAAAACAGAACACAGATTTACGCTTAACTTGGTGTGAGATGGTGTTAAAATCAGCAAATTTTCACGGCAAACATATTCAATAGCGATGAGATTTAGGCTTGGTTAATCAATGCGTGGCATGAATTCAGCATTTGGCTACATGATTCAAGCTGCCCCTCCCCCCGACACAGCTGAGCTGACCCCCTGACTGTTACTCCAAACTGCTCTCACATCAGCAGGACTGAGGGCAGACAGGTGTGTAACAGTACGGAGATGATGCTCACACCATGTCATCAGTGATTCATTTGTCAACCTGGAGCGCTCACACTCGGCAAAACGGCATTGGCTGTTTTGTTAGTAGAGACGACAACTGTTCATTTTTTTTTTCCAATGAGATTGAGTGTAAGGTAATATTCTCTACTGATCATGGAGTGAATGGATTTTTCTGCAGAGGCCACACAGTCCCTCAATCGTTCATCAAAAATGAAATTTTAACACGATTTTGACCCTGCGGATAAACCAACAAACTGAATGATGGAGATACAAGGTCTACTTGGGTCCCTGACCTTGATAAAGTACCCTTCTCAGACAATCTAAAACCACATCTAAAGGGTATTCTCAATCTAGTCTCAATGATTTATTTATTATTCTGGACAAATTTCATGCTGTTTACTGTGTTTTGCAGACACATTTTGGCTTCAATCTTATATTTAGGACATGTCATTCATCATCTAGAACCTAACGAGACACTCTACATCAAAACACTTTGAATTCTGCACCTTTTGACCTGTTAATTCTAATTATATGATTCTGTCCATCTTTTGGTACTTTGCAGGGATTCTATATATGTGACCCTGCATGCAAAACTCAAGTTTGATGAGTTAAATCGTGAGAATCTCCGTGTAGATTTCAAAGATGTCACACATCATGTAGGATGGAGCTCACTCTTCAGATAGATCAACAGATGCATCAAAAGGCCACACTTTGCACCTCATCCATTAAAAAACATCTCAGCAGATGTCTGGAGTTTATGGAGCCACTAATTACAAACCAGACAACTTTTAAGTAATTATCTTGTCAAGTGTGCGTGCCGTAGCATCAATATGACAAGAACATCTTGTGATTTCTTGTCAAAATCCAACACTTGGTGTTAAATTGTCAGTAATTTCATTCTGTTCATATCTGGTAAGCATCAGATAAAATATTCACAGATGATAATAATAAAGCCACAATAACAGAAAATAATACGTATGTTATCAGCAAGCAACCATGCGTAATAATCAAACACTCATTTATTTGTTTAATTTGTCCGTTTTCACAGCGAAAGAGAAATTCAACAAATAAACAATTTACTGTAATTGTACCGCACTGTAGCCTAGCAGTTGACCCAACTGGCACCATCTGCATCACCTGCACCCAGGACTCAGTGTACTGGACTCATGGCCCTACACCAACCTGTCAATCACAATGAAGAAACAAACAAAAACCATGAATAAACACTGACATACAAGCTGCTGTCCATGCACCAGCACCTACTTGAGTAAATCCTCTGAGTTAATTTATAGCTTTGCTTGGGGAAATATACTTAAGTAGTATGATTAACAAAGAGAACCACAATTATTACTATCCTGAACAGTCCATTTATTAATGAGGACTGAGCAGAACGTTATCCGCAGCCTGGAGGATTACGCATTCATAAGAGCCTTGGCCAGATAAATAATTCAGGAGAACATGTGTGAATGTTTTTATAATCACTGTTCCGTCAAGTACTGTGCTGGCAAATAATTTAGTATTGAAGCATTGAAGTAGTTACCTTGAATTGTTACGGTTTTGATGAAACGAAGCCAACACTCTGTAATGCAGGCGCATCTTTAGTGAAAATGTATTCTGTGCTCATACGTTCTCTCAGTCTTGCCTTGAACTAACGCACAGAGTTGGGGTTTATCCACATCACCCTAAGCACTCTTCAATTTCTAAGATTCTACTCCTTATATCTCCTCTTTACACCCAGCCTTAAACCCAAAGACCCTGAGCGTATTTGAAGAAGACCTCAGAGAACATTTGAGGTTTCAGCCCTTGGATGGTGCATCAGTCTTCCACACTGTCAGAGCCGCCCCTATAACTGACACTCAGTAAAATCACATCCAATTTTTCTTTGCGCCTTAGGTCTTCAAGACGAAGCTATAAATGCATTCTCATGCTTTGTAGGCGCTCCATTTGTCAAAACATTTTGTATCTGTTTTGTATCTATTCTTGCTTTTGCACATTGATATAGCAGATGTTTCACAAAGAGTCTCACAAATACCCTTTGACAAAATCCATATGGAAATGTGCAGATGACAGTGAGTCAGTTTCCACGTAGAGCATGGATGACACTATGCATATGACATGTCCAATGATGAAATGTTGATGTATGAATAAATATCAAAGCAAACAATAGGGCTAAAAACAAACATGTGGAGCTTCACGGAATCACAACAGAATCAGCAAATCTCTGCCAAGGCTCTCTTAGTAATGTAAACACATTTGATATAGTTCTAAAAATAGGCTTTTCCATTTGACGTGCGAAGTTGACATAACATCCAATCTGTGGAAACACTTATCGCAATGTAGCCCCATCACAACTTACTGCAACAACAACAACAACAAGTCCATGTGCGGCGACTGGTGATGCAAGGGTTTGGCTATTGTGCTCAAATTATGGGCCACGTCACCTTTATGACAAGGGAGATGCAATTTGTTGTTTTTGCACTACCTTATTCATTATAAGCATGCAAAGGCATTACCTTCTGTCTAATTGTATCATTGTATCGATACTTTCTATATTTGCTAATTCTTTGGAGAAAATGATGCAATATTGAAAAACCTGTCAATTACAGTGAAAATATGGCCACGTAATCATTCTGAAACTGAAATTCTGAAAAAATGAGGCAGTTTTATTTATTTAATTGTTGTGATTTGGTGGGAAAAATGATTGATAGGCAACCTGGGAATGTTGGGACAGTCTGTGCCTGGGAAAAATTATACATTGATTCTGAAAAAGATAAAAAGATAATTGGAACTATACCATATATGAAAACTCAAAAGGGGTTGTGCATAAGATATTATTTCAAGGTCACGTTTCATCTATTTGCCTGATGGGTTGCTTCTGTAAGTATGGAAATAAGCAGGGACCATAAAGCTAAATGCAGTGTGACAGAGAGCCTGGGGGCTTCGGTCACACACTCACCTCATTAAAAAAAGGTTTAATGCCAAGAAATTAATGTATGGAGATTTTAGCATGCCTTTTAACATAGTCCACAGGTTGGCCATGAACAAATAAGAATGGCTCTGATATATCAAAGTTACAAAAATTAAGTTGTTAATTACATATTTTGCCGTTCCTGCTGAACAGTTTGAAGTTCGTTTGAAGTTTCTAGATTCCTTAGCAATAACCTCCAAATATTAAATAAACACAAGCATAATAGAAATAAAATAATGAATTATTAGATATCACGGCATCAAATACAATCGATCAACCAATCTGTTCCTGTTGCACATTTCTATCTGTTTTGTATTTTCCTTGTTAATGCCTTATAACTTTTAGATAGACAGATGGATACTTTATTAATCCCTGAAAGAAAGTCAAACTACTTACAAACTCACAACAGAACCATGAAAATTTGATGAATCATTATTATTATAGCAGTAATATTATTATTGCAGACAAAGTACAGCGTATACAGTTTGTTATTTTTAATATGAGGTGGGTTTATATATATTTTAAAATCAAACCTATATGAAATCAAAACATTTTGAGTGACACTCATCACATCAGCTAACACACTGCTCCCTATCGGTAATACTTGGAATTACATGCCAAGAATTTAGCATCATTTAAATCTAGTGTGAGAATTAATTACCGACATAAATCATCTTCCAAGCCACGTAAACTCAACATAAAAACAGTTTTATTATATTTTATTGATTGTACATTATAAACAGAGAAGTAAATTAAATATGGTGGTGACATTTTTTTGTAATTGCGAGCGGCTATTGTTGCTTCTGTTTTCGTTATCACGCGCCGTATTCCAAATGAGGAATATACAATTTACTTGCATTATTTTATTTAAAAAAGGCACATTCTTTAAAGTAATAATTAAATAATTAGAGTAACTTTGTGATGTGATTAGTAACCATAGTAACCACAATGCATGAGTCCAACCGCAAAACCTTTCCGGCTTTAGGTCCGTTTGCAAAACTATCCGTAGTGAAACAAGTGGGCGTGCGTGACCCTTGGTATTAAGTCACGCCCAAGAGCGTGCAATGCTAGCGTTATCCAAGTGTGAAGGCAATCAACGTAATTATTCCGCGTTACTTTTGCTCGTTACGTGTATTGAAAGCAGTGAAGAGCTGCCATAAACGAACAAAAGCCAGTGATACAATCAGCAAAGTGTACGTGTTCGTGTGTTCGTCTGCCCCGTCGGACAAACTAGAACAACTTGTTCTTGTTTGAGTTCACAATGGACGCGTTTGTTAAATTCACGAACCAAAGTCAAGGAAGGGACCGAATTTTCAGGTGAGTTAGTACCTCTTTGGGAATGACATTTAAAGTGCTGTTATTTGATTGATTAACCGGTAGAAGCGTGTAGTTGTCGTTGGGGAACGTGCTTCTCTGTGTGATAACGCCTCCCACCTGTCTCCCTCTTTTTCCTTCCCTCTTTCCTTTCCTCTTTCCTTCTTTCTTTCTTATTTTTCTTTCAGGACAACACAGTATGCATGTGCGCTGTCTACATATTTACTGCGTAACTCGGACAGAAAGGAACTTCGGTCAAAACTGAAAAGTTTGGAAGCAAGCATGAGTGCCGGACGAAAGTGTAAGTTAAACCTCAAAATTAGGACACAAACATTACTCTAAAGATAAGGAATGATTTGTATGAAGGGAGAGGGGTGCAATAAGGACAGTAGACAACAAAGATGACAAAGAAAGGGAACAAAATTGTAGCAGTGGAAGAAAAGTCATAACCATGAGACTTTGAACCTGGAGGAGGATCCTAAAAATACTCTTCTAATGTTACTTCAAAATAAAGGTTTATGAAATGGTTGAAGAACGCCCCAGTGGTTTATCTAAAGTTCCTTTTAGACCACCCAAAATACTCGAGTCATATTTTTAGCATCAAATCTAAAGTTAGTGCCTGTAGGTGGTTATCTTCTTTTACAGACTGGTGATGGTTATATTAAACACCTAATTTTGAATAAGATACATGTGTGTTTTAATTGGACTTAACTACCATGTAAAGTGGGGTTCGAGTGCAGACACTTTGACACACGTAAGAGGGGCTTGAACCACCAACCCCTGTTAATGGATGACCTATTTACTACCTGAGATTAAAGTCCCAGAATCCTCTCCTGCAGAATAACCCATCCTGCAGCATTGTTAGCTGTCCTCTTATACGTTTACAACCACAATATTCCCATACGTTTCTTTGATAGAAAACTTGACTATAGTGGCATCTTCAATCCACTCTGCCACTCTCCTGGCGAGCACATCTTCAGCCATTATTTCAGTGCACTCAACTCAATGACTACCTTTTAAATTCCGCACACAAGCTTTATTTTCTTGTGAATGATTTCCTTCTGTATTATAAACCCAACCCACGTTTGTTCTTTGATTTCCTCCACTCACCAGACTATTGTCAAGGATTCAGTAATCTGTGTTTCTGCCTGAAATCCCACGTTCCAGGATATATAGTTCCTTTATATCGTAATATAATGGCCTCATCGTAATCTGTTGTTTGGTTCTAATGAACCATAGTTGTCTATATTCTAACTTGTATAAGGTTCTATAATGTCTGTGGTCAGGAAAATCCAAAAAATGTTTTAAAGGTCGTTCGCTTTTTAGTTTCTCTACCGCAAAATGAAAACTACAAACATGGTTTGATCTTCAAAAATATTTTGCTGGCTGCTTGTGGATTTTTTCAAATACGTATTATTTTAAATGTCCTACATCATCATGTGTGCAGTACAGTTGTTTGGTATTTGCGGACCAGGATTGAGAACCACAGTCCCAAAGTAGTATTCTGAAAGCTAACCTTCTCTCTAGATTTCCATCTTCAGAATTTGTTGAAGCTTATGAATATATGCCCCTGACCCCAGTCAGCATCTCTGCAACTTAACTGCTGCTTTTTTTTGCCCAAGGAGAAGCCATCTATTGAAACTTTGTGGCTGAATATAAATGAGAATTTCAGAGACGGCCTCGTCATAAGCTCATGTGGGAATGAAGGACAAAGAGTTGTCTTCAAGCCGAGCCAAACAATAAAGACCTTGTCTTTGTCTAACTTTGTCGGTTTGTACCTGTGTCAGGGCCGAGGCTGTCTCAGACGGATCCGAGCAGGCCTTTGTCAGTGCACTGCCTAATTATTTCTTCTCTGTATTATTCTTCTGTCATATGGCCCTTTATGCCCACCCAATCTAAGGCAGTGGGGTTCAATGATTCAGTAATATTCCCAATCTGACTGGGGTTTTGTGCACTGCAAGACCAATAGACCAGGCTGATTAATTAGGTTGATATCTATGACTTTGGTTTAAATAGCCCTGAATAGCCCTGAATTTCTACTTTAGCAATCAAAGTGTCCAGTTGCCAGAGACACATATTAAAAGGTGTGGGGGTCTCCATATTACAGGATAATACTATATTGTCAGAAGATTTGTTGAATAAATGCAAGTATGCACTTTGGAAGGGCAGGAATATAAATGGTAAGAAGTGAATTCTGAGCCGTGAGAGCCATTATTTTGTTTTATTATCCACGACTAGACGATGGACTAGTTACCGTGACTAGGTTTACACATTTTAGAGGCCAAATGACACTTATCAGTTATTCTCATTTGATATGATAATGAAAAAAAAAATCTGGGCAGAATCAGCCTCATATCAGCTGTCGGCCACTCCGATATATCTGTATGGGCATCGGTCATTGAAAAAACCAACCCCATCTTGGTCACTGTAGTTCTCTGCTTGCTTAGCTGTTGGCCTGTTTCCTTGGAAGAGTTCAGATCAGCTGTCACATGAACTAAGCTCTTTGCAGAGATGTGTTATCAGGGAATGTGAGGCAGAGTTTGAGTTAGAATATGCCAGCGTCGGGGGAGTGGACAGTGAAATAATTTGGCTGCAATGTTGCCTAACCACATTTTCTTCCTCCTTTTGTCAGTGTTCAGGCTGGGAAATGCAGTACATTCCATTGAGGCTGCTAAACGAACCACGCAACTCTCTGACCCGGTGCTCTGTCTGTGCCTTACTGTGGCCAACGTGAACCGTGCCCTCTACTTTATCTGCGATAACGTACTTTGGGCCAGAAAAGTCGGTCTTATCCGTCACATCGACCAGGAACGCTGGAGCCTTAATGCCTCTCGCTTCTACTTTTTCTCTCTTGCGATGAATCTGGTGAGGGATATTTATGAGACCGTCCAGATAATGGTGCAGAAAGCAAGAGATGAGCAGTTCAGACAGAAAATGAACCGTCACCTCGGTGAGAGTCCCCAAGTGGCCGAAGCGGTCGTCCCTCAGCTGGATGCTTTCATCTTTCTGCTGCTTGAGAGTCTGAAATCGCATCCCGCTGTTGCCTTGGACACACTGAAGAATGTCTGTGATCTTTTCATTCCCTTAGACAGGTTGGGGATATACCAGTCTAATGCAGGTGTGGTTGGACTTTGTGGTCTGGTATCGTCTCTGCTTGGGATTGTAAGCCTCTTACAGCCCAACTTAAGAATCAAACCATGATGATCGAGTTGGTATGAGGCCGGATTTTTGAGGTTAATTAAGTTTTTTTAATGAATTTAATTGAATAACACTGTGATAGCAGAGTTTAACCAGAGTACAGAGCTTCAGTTAGACGTCACCAGCACATTTTCTAACAAGCATGTAAGTTATGACATGGAAACGTTTGACCTTTTTGGGAATGAATGCACCGTTGATCAAGGAGCTATCTGACGAGACTAAATATTTTTGAAAATGCTGCTATATGTTTCCATTGTACACATGGTGTAAGGAGCAGTCAAAATGCTCAATAGGGCTCACTTACAAAATAAGGGCTACCTCGACAGCAGCTTCTTTTCATATTAAAGCAAGGTGAATATGACTGTAATGGGTGGAAGACCTTGGCAGAAACTGTTTGATGTTGAATTTGCTACAAATTCAAACCTAAAAAGATTTTCAGGAACCTAAAGGCATTCATCGTGTCATTCCTGCTGTTATTTACTTTATTCTGCCTTTAAAGGACTGGCCTGGACTTTGACTGTGACAGCAGGTTATATGTTAGCTCGAGTATTATGTGCCGTATGGGACTGAGAACAAAATCTAGCTCTAGCACTGTCCAATCAATCTATGCAAATAGGTTTCTAGTTTGAAGGTTTGTATAAGGAGTAGCTTTTTAAAATGTATTTCTGATTAAAGTATTAATGTCTTAAATTAATCTAATCTTGTTGTTTATCTGTGTATTCTATGACTTAGAGATATAAAGAATGCATGTCTTATCTGCTCTGAGGAGGTCCAATATCTGGTGAGAACACAGAACACACACAACACAGCCTTCCTCAGGAAAATAGCAACACTGCCCTCTTGTGGAAAATATGGCACAACGTTGAACCGGTTGAAAAGAGCTTTATTTTTTTTTGAGACATCAATACATTTTTCCGAAAGCTTTTCTCAAGGAGATGATGTCGTGATAAAGCAACAGCCATCAAAAATTGCAAAAATATATTGTTTCCCTTTCACCGTACTTTAGAGTTTTGCTATGAAACAAGTGAAGTAATGAATGCAAAGTAGAATCCCCCAAAATGAACATACGCACAATAAGCAATAAATAGAGGAAAATTGTTCTCCTAGGTGGATCGATTGCAGTGAATTATAGACATGACATTGAATTTCACGTTTGTATTGATATAGTGTTTTGCCATTATCATTGAACCAAATGAAAACAGGTGTGGAGAGTCCTCACGTTCTAACAAGTGATGCGTTTGTGTGTATAAAAAGCTGACATGTTCAATGCAGTCAAATTGGTGCCCTGGAAAGTACTGTTGGCACCAGGTTTTTGCAGAATACCAACGATGAAAACAGAGTGACTCTGCCTTCGGGATGAAAAGGCACCAGCTGTGAAACGTCTTTGACCAGTGGTGTGTCCAAAAACATCATATAGGAAGAATGCTTTGCTGATATATTATTCTCATATTGAAATAAATATTAACCGTGCTGTATCATCCGTTTCGTAGATTTGATTTAATTATTTAATAAGACTATTTCATGAGATATTTGCTGTACTACAACTAGTAATCAGTATTACTGTGGTAGTACATGGGAAGCCCTTCAACAGAATTATTGGTGATTTTATTGTCTAAGTGATTGTTAGATCTCAGCCCTACCAATAACAAACTTTCTGCAGGAAAACCAAATACTGTAATTTTGTGTTTTAGAAATTATTTACGTTTAGAATAAACAATATTGGCACTGAATTTCAACTAATGGCAGCTTCAGTCCAGTGTCAGTCCTGAAAATAGTTGGACCAGGATAGGATCATTTGTCCAAGGATTTAACGGTGATGTGTATGAGTGTATATTAGTCTTGTGATCAGTGCCCAGCAAACACTTCAGTAGGATACTACTGCATATTTTTCTTACTATACATGCAGCAGTGTTTGATATTTTATTACAGTAATAGTTTTTCAGTACCTTTCTTTGTGAATCAAAAACAAATTCCACTTTGTTCATCCTTACAGTCTGTTGTGTTCTTAAATGAAATCGGACTATCTGCTGCTTATTTCCTCAGTACAAATTAAAATACCCATGAGTATTTTACCTTCCTACAGAAAAACTGTCAAAAAACTTAGCTGATCGGTCATGTGACAAATTTGTTGAGTAATTTGACTTCTCTGTATGTGCAAAAAGACAAGGTGTAGCTTTTGGAGATGTGCACACACCAGACACTCCAGAGAAGAGCTCGGATCAGCCGAAATAATGAAATAGTGGAAATATCTCGAGGAGCTTTAGCCAAGCAGAATTTCTTTCGGATTTGATGCTATTTAATGTTTGAAATCGATATGATTCTTCATATGCTCAGTGCTAATGAATATTCGGAGACTTTAATACGTGCCAAAAATGAGCAACTGTTGCTACACAACGCAAAGAACACAACACAATAAATATGTGACAAGAAGCCCACTGACCGTGAGCACTCAGACATCAAGAGAAATAGGAAACATCCTTTTCCCTAGATGTGAAAAGTAATCATTGTTGTGTTTGATAGTGGTGCTTGACAGGGACAAGGACAGGGAGTTCATTTCCAGTTCATGATTATCCAACAGATTGTGACAAGAAATGAGAAGATAAAACAGAAAATAATTAAGACTTACATGATAAACATCTACAAAAATGATACAACTGCTGCACAATGACAATCCTTTGAATTTTAAAATGAACTAAAAAGACATTGAAACACTATCTGAGGACACTTTTAGACGAGATTCAACAAAGATTTAAGTATGTTTCACCACAGGGGGATCCTGGAAATGTCTGTCATACATGTTAAGGCAAATATTAGCTTCTTTCTCCCAGCTTAGGCCACCGTTAAGACAACAGATGTGAGTACAGCTACATAGATGCAAAAGTTCATCTGATCACTGTTTCCTACTTCAGGCCAAGACTAATTAAGGTCAAATGAAATTACAGCTTGTGGTGATTCAGATGTGCACGCCTTGATAAAATCAACAAAGTCTAAAATGAGTCCATTGGAAAAAAAAAAAAAAGAAAGAAGCCGCATTGGCGCCCCCTAACGGTCACCCTGCTCTCACACTCAGCTGAAACAAACTGGGTGATGACAGACGGATCACACAGTTCAGTTTGTTAAAGGCATCGCTTCCACATTCACTACAGTAACACCAAAATGTCACTGATGCACACAACGCTCACCGATGCACATAGGTGTTATCAATTAAATCGCACAGTAAACATCCAGACTTCAACTAAATCAAATAAGCACGACATAAATACCCTGTAAGTTTTAAAATGGAACCTAGAGTGAAAATAGCTACTTGTACAGCACAAATGCAGCACAGTTACGTACTGTTTGGCAGTAAACAAACTGTACACAGAAGACCTCTTTTTCTCGTTATGTAATGTAAAAGGCAGTTCATGGCAGGCTGGGTGTTATGCTGGGATTGCGTCGTAGGCTTGTGGAACTTCAGCACGTCAGACACGAAAAAGGACAGTGACGGAACGCTACGTAATAATCTTCGTTATAACTGAGAACTTAAGAAATGCAGATATTTTGATTGGTTTAGAAGTGATCATGATTTATAAATTAGCAGCTTTTTTGCATGTCACTAAATTGCGAGGGAGATCAAGTTAAGCTGGTTAAGTTAAACCCATATTATTGTCATTATCTGATCTGATTATTCCGTTATGCGAATTAATAATGTCAAAACAGCACGTGTGTACCACCGTTGGAACAAAGTACTTCATATTTAATACAGTATAAGGACCTTAGTAGTATTTGCTTCCCCGTAAAACTGATTGTTCTGTTAACTTAATACTTTTTTTTCCCCCCACAAATCGACTCTTAACGTCTAACAAAACAAAGGCTAGAATACAAATGCAATTAGGCAGGATTGATCACATCTATTTCTCTTTTTAGAAAAACGGATTTGGCTTTCATTGTGTCTTCTAACCGTTTTACAACAGAACAACATCCAGCCGTAGCAGCAGCGATCACTGCTGACATCTATAGTGTTAAAGGGCGTCGGATGGTCACGAGTTGGTGGTCTCAGCCCACTTTGGAAACCAGGACCGGGCTCCCTGCTTCCATTAACACTTGGGGGAGGTGTAAAGTGAATAGTGTTTCAGCTGATATCCAAAGTTCATCATTCTCCAGGACCCCGCTGCGCAGTCTTTGGGTCCATCAGGAGTCTTTTGGTCCAGTTACAACACACCCTGCAGAGGGCAGCGGCCAATTACTAGGAGAGCTCCTGTGTTCGGTCGTAATCTGTAATCAGGCCTTTGATATGCGACAGTTTCTGATGCAGGTATTCACATCGCTTCTTCTCTTCCCGGTACCCAGGAAACCTCTAGAAAAGAAAAAGGGCACACGAGATCGGTCAATAACACTCACTGTAGTGCTTCTACCTTGAACGAGAGCTGATTTTATTTTTCAAAAACCTTACTTTCTTATATTTTCGGTACTTTTGTAGTATTTGGTCCTCCATGAGCTGTAAAGTTTTGACAAAACAAGAGTTAGCCAGCCATGAATAACATCAGCTCTGCATTGATGTTGCGTGTTGTTGAAGTTGAGCTGTCCTGGTCCAGACAGTACCTTGTACTCTTGTGTTCCAGGGGAGAGAGTGTTGATCTTTGAACCCAACTGAACAAACATCTCTGTGATCATACCAATCCGCGTGTGAAGGGCTCTGTACTCATCGTACTCGGCACAGAAATCATCTTTGTACTGCTGCCGCTGCTCCAGTGCTGTTATGGTGTTGTATTTTCTGCAAGATGAAAAAAAAGGAATCCTCACAAAAAGCACTTAACTGTCCACTAGATGGCACTGCAGAGTTGCTGAGGTGACAGCCTGACGCTTATAGATGTGTTGTCCAGATGTATAAATGTCAGAAATAAGATCTTTTGTTTTTAATGTCATTTCCAGTCAGGCTGAGGTGAAGCTTTTCGGTTGTTTTCCATTTTTATGCTGATACTTTCTGAACAATACTTATGTTGATAATAAATAATGCAGGTGGACTCATAGATTGAATAACAACAGACGAAACGATGCATAAACTTACATTAAATAGTCAGGAAGTTCCTCTGCTGAGCTTCCATTGACGTGTGTTTTCTCTACGCCGTGATCTGCAGATAAACACACACGAGACAGAAAAAGGTTAAAGTAATTTGCCAATGCAAATGTGATAATGTGGCCACCATATCATAGCTGCTGGAAATGTTTATCGCTGCCTCTGATAAGCGATCTGTTCCAAGGCAGGCCGTGACGTCAGCAACCCAGAGCAGGAGGCAAAGCCGCCTGCCGAGTCGCTGGTCCGTAGGTCACCCAGCTGTTCCACAGTCAATCATCAACAGACCAGACGCAGGGGCTGGGATTTGAATGCCGAGGAGGTGTTCCAGCCGTGCTGCTACTCACTCTATCTGTATGAACTGTACTTAACAGGTTTCTAGAGGCGACTACAAATCACCCCTGAATATTTATTTTTCTTAGTTGCAGTTGCTAATGAAAACAGAGCAAATTTTGTGAAACAGATTTATGACAAGATGTTTGCTAAACTTACAGAGCGGCCTTGTTATTGCAAAATACCTTTGAGATTTTCTTGGTTCTGCTTCAGGTCAGGGCTGTTCTCTATCCAGTCTGGTTTCAAGCGCTCCCGTTCCTTGTCTTTGTGCTTTTTGGACTTTTTCTTTTTATGTTGACCGTTGGCAAGCTGCTGGTCAGTGCAAATGGAGGGCTGAGTGTGTGGGGGCTTGGGGATGGGTGCATTAGCAGCCGGCTCTGTTCTCTCCACTTTGGGAAAAGCCGACGACCCGCTGAGTTTGTTCCGTGAGTACAGACCATTTGGGCTCCCCTGGATTTGATTGTTGGTTCGTTCACACTCCATTTTGATCTGTATGGTGGTGTTTCCTTGGCTGGAGGAGCTGTGAGCTCCATTGGTGCCACAGTCTTTATGAGAAGGGGACTGCAGAGGTAAACACTGGTCCAATAGTCTTTGTTTTTTGGGGGTCTGACAGTTGGATGGCTCAGAGGGCAATGGGCGTTTCTATAGGAAAACAAAGAGAGCACAGTGAGTGTTTTGCATCTGGATAATGTTATATAAAGGCCCACTATGTACACATACGTAACTCGCAGTGACGTGCAAAGGAAATTTGCAAGTATTTACTCCAGTGTTTAGTCTAGAGCTGCTCAGCTTCGTCACAAATATATAATGAATCCAAGTTAATTTCCCAGATCACAATTAAGCTAATAAGAAAGAAGCGTGAGGGAAAATACAAATCATCTGAGGTGAATTATTACCACAGGGAGGCTCTTGGCAGGACTGAGATGTGAAGGAGAGTCACCAGGAGTTTTTTGGAATGAATGGTTGGATTGGGGACTCCTCAACTGGCTCCCGTGCAGCGGCTGAAGTTTCCTGAAGAGAGATTAGGAACAAAACACCTTCAGTTAAGACAGTTATTTCTATTCTGCTTGGTAAATGGCCTGTAAAAACAAACAGGGAGAACCCATATGTATATCATAAAGCTGAGTGTGGCAGATTTATACGTAAGTGGGTGACTTAATTATCATTTATTATGACATGACCTCTAGGGGACTAACAGGAGGTGGCATTGTCAAGCCAAACTTTCAGTCTTTTAAAATATTACCAAAGCTTCTGCGTGTTTCTGTGGTATATTTTTGTGATTCTGGAGCCATCAATTTAGAGAGGAGGCAGCCACAAAGACTGAGAGGTATCCAGTGGGCAGAACAATAGCAGCAGATTTAACCTCTCGATAACCAAACGCTCCTCTGTGTTAATCTGCTTCCTACAGCTCCTTCCTCAAACATATTCCAGTAAAACACATCTCCAGTCCGTCCTCCCAGCAGATAAAGGCAACATTCCAAAACCAGCTGTGAGCAGTTTTACAGGAGCTCAGTAATTTCATAGGATACATAGATGGACAGATTAAAAAAAAACTCCAAAGAGTCTCCTGGAGTAAACGAAATAGGCCAAATCTGGAGATTCAGAATGTTTGGAAGGCAGAGTACAAGACCAAGCTGGGCCTTGCAGCCCTAAACCTTCAATTCTTGTGCCATTTTGCATCGCAGTGCAGTGAATATTTCCCTGCACTTTGATGTTTCCATTAAGAGATTCATCAGTGCGCTGAGGTTGTCATTTAGTATCTCCCCTTTCAACGTGATCACAGGAGGCTCTTACATTTCAATTCGATTCAGTGACCTCTGTGTTAACATCAGGGCGTACGTCAAAAGCACGCCAGCCATTTTCTGTTGTCATCTGCCCAAATATGTAACGCTATTTAAAAAAGTTAACTATTTCCGTGCAACAGAACGCGACAGATCCGAGATGAATTCCACTGATGTGTACCCACTTGGTCAGGAGCCTGTGAATGAGTTGCTTCTCCTCCTCTAGGTAGCCCGGCCAGTCTTTCTGGATGTGTCTGTAGAGCTCATCCTTCAGAGAGAAACTGTGGTCCTTAGGATTCAGCTTAGCAACCTGGAAATAGACAAATCCACCCCTCTCCTGTCAAAACACAATCTTCTCCTCCAAAGATAATTAAAGCACAGTCCTAATTACAACTACGAGAGGCGGCACGGTCTCAACTTGATGATTACAGTGGGACAATTTAACATGGTGAGCACAGGAAATAGGCTGAAAATAAACATACTGAGATCACCTTTTTTAGATCAGTGTTTGCAGTACCGCAGCATGCTATGAATACGTGCAGCATCATCAGTAAAAACAGTAGTGAGCGTCACCTAAAGCAGCTTAAGTTCAGTTTTATTAAGCCTATTAAAGTCATAGATATTCACACTCCGTTTTTTCCCCAAATTATTCTGATAATGAAGCCTTCATATCGTCTAATAAATCACCGATCTGTGATTTACTTGTTACTATTTCAATTTATTTAATCACTAGTTATCTCTGTGTTTACATAGCAACGTGCCAGATGTCTCACCTCGTCCAGTACTGAGGTCAGGTCAGCTTTGTCCTTTGGACTGGCCCGCTCCCTCTCTAACCACACCAGCAGCTCAGGTTTCCTGTACGGCTTTAAGGCCAGCAGATGAACGATGCGATCCCTCAAGGGCCGGTGTGCCACAGGGCTTGGAACCAGGCTCCTCTTATTGGGGGAGTGCTTGTTGCTGCTATCTGAGCCTGACACAAGACCCTGTTTCCTCTGGACCTTCACACACTTACCTGAGAACAAAACACAGAGGGACACACACGCATTTATGAGCGTGAACATATTATTGACACACACATTATTTTGACGTAATTTTCCGTCAGCACGTCTCTTCGATTGTGATATTGAATGAAAAATGAATCCCAGAAGTGAACTGGATTATTTTAGATGATATATACTTCTTTTGAGTATTCGAAAAATATAAATTCTGCAGCTAAGCTAGCGAGTTGACATGTTAGGAATCCATAGGTCGATGATATGTATTTGTCAGCTAAATAAATATATAGATAAATGCTATGTAAATTGTGCAGGGCAGTCGCAGCATTTGTATGTGGAATGGGTGGGAGAACAAATGAGGTGTCCGGTGTGGGTGACACCCTATCAGCCTGTAATGGATAGCAAACACAATAACCAATCTGATAATGGGCTCATATGTGTGTCTATTGTCCTTCAATAGGCAACAAATCATACGATATCCTGACTCTGAAAGGCAAAAACACACACGCGGGCCAATTTACACATCTTTATGATACATCTCTATTGTCCTTATGTGTTTTATGCAAACACGGCAGATTGGTTCAGCACTCTCATGCCACTTTGGTCATTTTCATATATAAATACGTCGAAGAACCTGCCGTTCTCATTCACTCACAGGCAGTTTTGCTGTGAGCAGAAAACAGTAAAAGATTTGACAGTAGGTTTAGCCGACTGCTGAGTAAACAGAGGAGCATGGAAACTAAAGCACCTAGCACAGAGAGGCCCTTTCTTCCACTCGCTCTACTCACTCAGCTGAACCCAGGCAGGGAGGGAATGGCAGTGCCTATAGATATCTGCAGACCATAATCTCATTACAACTCTAAGACATACTTTGGAGGTTGTTATGGGTCGAAGACTAACAGCTCTTTCATAAGGCCAACGCATTAGACTATTCTAGGAAGCTTTCTGATTTAGCAAGTAAAAAAAAAATGAGCAAAGGGAACTATTCTACACTTAGCAATGCTTTTACTGCTGCAAGCGAATACGCAAGAATTACAATATCACGTGGAATACTGCTCGGAGGACTCAAGCCCATTAAACCCGTGCCATAAAATGCAACAGTTGTGCGGGAGCGTGTTTGAACATTCTCCTTGGATCAGGTCGAGGATATTTTCGTCAGAAAATGTTTGCTTCGCTGAAACAACCTGTACCGCAGCATTTCAAACAAGCAGCAACTAGACCTGTTGTTGGACAACAGTGAAGTCAATTTGATCCGCTTGAGGGTAATATACAAGATCTGAAGACAGATTCCCACTCTGTTGGAAACCAATGAAATAACAGTGCTGGCTCCTTTTGGATAACTGACATGGTTGTACAGATGTTAAAATGTGCTATGATATCAATAATCAATTAAATTCATAGTTTGTCCCACATCTTGTCCAAATCTAGGTGTGCACTAAAGGCCCTTGGGTGCAATGAAAGTTTAAATCATGTATTTTATTCTAAATTGTGGAAACCTTTCTACTCTGCAACCTATAATTCCAAGTTGGTACGTCGACATTTTTTCTTCTGATGAGTGTACTATTACTGTACCATAAAAAGACAGTCGGCCACCACAGAAGGATTGTGCGCCCTTCAAAGTGTATGCCACACACTGTTGATCCATAACCCTTTCATTTCACTCGCTGCTGTCCAGGAATAGTAATGGCCGGTTGTATGCTTGAACAGATATGTTACGGGAAAGATGAGACGGACTTCAGCTGCACGTCTTTTTAGCCACGGCCTCGTTTCTTTCATTTTCACATTCCTGAATCTGATAGATAACAGTTAGCGCAATTACACAAGACAGAAACTGAGCGTTTCTGTGGAGAAGCCCGACGTGTAATCGGTGAATTCCCGGCTCCACGGCGGATTTCTACAGCGTTTACGACAAACATTACGCTGGATGGATGGTCTGTGTGGCATGTTTCCCTTCCTATAATATAATGTATAAATTCACAAGGGGCCTCTAAATGTCACGAAGCCTCAAGGCTCATTTATTTCTGAATGTGCAATATGGTCAATTTAATAGACAATGAGGCACAAATCCATGGCTCTGCAGTAAGTAGGCAGTGAATAAAGAAAATGAATTGTAAAAACAAGCTCTCGCATCTCAGACCTACATTACTCCAGGTGAACCGTGACCTCTTTTTTGATGCAGTTTGCCAGAATATGTGTCATTTCATCAGCTCGAAAATGAACCCAGTCCCAATCACTGTAATTAAACTTTTAGTCCTAACTTCATCCACTCAGCGTGAGACTTGTTAGCACATACTTCTGGCAAAGTCAATCACATTAATGGTGCTGGCAGGCGAGCTGGCACGGCGCCTGAGCAATCTGGTCTAAATGAAGGGAAATTACAAGAAAGAGAGGCATCCCTCTTCCATGAATAATTGCAAGCCAGTGCTTTAATCAATTATGTGATAACTTCCACACCATATGGCAATTATCAGCAGGATGAAATGGCAAGAAGCAATGGTTTAGAAGCTTTCTGTGAACATGAAAACTCCCGGGTTATCAGTCCTTTTGCGACGTAGTTAAAAGCTGCCACATTAATTAAGGCTGGAACACGGAGAGGAATGTAGAAATGGCAAAACCTTACTTGGCCCTGGTTTGATCTCGATTGCTGAGCGGCTCCATATATCTTTCTCCACTTGAGACATGCGCTCCCGGGTCGTCTGGTAGGAGTCGTCCGTGGCACATACTGTGATCTTGTCCTGAATACTGCCCTGGCCCTCCAGGTGATCCCTACCCTCCCTTTGCGGAGGAGAGGAGAAGAGTTTAAGATTACAAATTCTTTGGCTGGGCTCGATCTGCTAGTCATTAATCAAACAGCTGAGTTCCTAGCAGCAGTACAATAAAATGTGGCGTCGTGTGTCCCTGGTGATCGCGTCTGTGCTTTGTGTCTGCGTGCATATTCCAAATCTGCCGCGTAAAGATATCGCTGCATGCAACAAATGAGCAGTTGTGCAAGCTGAAATGTTTCTGTGAGCTACAAGCCAAGTAAGGGGGCTAACATAACCCCTGAACGGGACCCGGGGCTCTGCAACGCTACAAACACTACCTCACTGTTCTCAATTATTTCTCGTGGCACCTCGGAGGTCACTTGTGGTATGACAGCTTCAGAGTATTATTGTAGTCATGCCTGAATATAGCCTGTGTACTGTCTGCTGCTACAAATCATATACGGCCGGGTGCTACTTGAACGGTGACAGGAAGCGTGTTTATGACATAGGTCAGTGTCTCGGTTTCAGTCTGTCGGGTGCTGCTTACCCTGAGACATATTGGTGGATGCAGTCAAAGCTGGATTGAGGTTTATCTTTGCTGTCACTGGACAGGTAGAATGAGAAGACTCTGAAAGCATCAGGAGAATCCGGGGAAGGCGTCGGGATCTTTATGTACTAAACAACAAAAGAGAGAGAAGGAAATTATTGGAAATTGGTCCTATTAAATGATCCACTTCAGTATCACAGTATTTTAAGGAAAAATGCTGCAGTCCCCATACTGGTAATTGAAAACACAATCTGTTGTACTGTGAAAGCATTATTTACCTGTGGAAATGCTTTATTTGCACATATGAACATTAAAACACTGATCTGTGTGAGCAGAAGCAGAATTCGCAGCTTCCAAGTGTGTTTACCAAAGCCAAAAAATGTAGCAGTGTTACACTTCTCTGTAGTCCACGCTGACAAGTTATTTGCTGTGTGAGTGTGAAGAGTGACGTGTTATGTAATAAGGATGCTTTATCTCTCCCAGATGCAGCCCGATCTGACTGGATGTAATCTCAAAATGGAAAAAATGCACTTGTAAACCAAGAGAAAACAAACTTGACATGCTGCTTTCCTCCGTCCGTTTCTCTTTTAAATCACATGTTTGAATGTGACCTAAAAATCTCCCCACTTCGGCCAATCACAGAGGCTCGGGGGGACCTCCCAGGTCAGAGATGATGACCTGTAGCCAGTCATAGGCGGAGCCTGACTATGCAAACCGTGACAATAGCATAGCAGACAGATTTGCACTTGGTCGATAACCTCCTCTGTCTTATGCTGTCCGTGGCTCCTAGCAACAGTCAAGCAAGCGGGGTGAGGCATATCCCCCGTTAAAAACTTGTTACATAAAATGACCCACAAACCTACTTTCACTAAAAGGACGCTTCAACATAGAAAGTCATTAACCAACAGGTGATATGTCCTTTCAAACAGTGGGCAGCGGCTCTCTTTTACACTGCCTACAGCTGTGTTTCAGCCTGAAAACGGGCAGTTTGGAACTGTTGTTGGCAGCCTGTCCTAGATTCGCAAGAAGGCCAATGATTATCAGCCAACCTTTCCCAGCACAAATACAGGCTGGCTGCTGGCTCCGGCCGAGCACCGAGCTTTACCATATTTACACGCAGTCTTTGTAGCAGACAGCTCGTTCCCACCTCGAGCCAAGGTACACAGACTTTTTAACCGCAGGTCTCAAGACAAACAAGTACCAGTCGGAGAGATTGAAAGTGGCTCTTTTGTTATCAAAAGTAATTGATTGATTATAGCCTGACTGGCAGAGAGCACGGTGCCCCTGGCAGATGTGGCAGGCAGGACTATAGCTGTCACAAATGCCCAGTCATGCAGCAAAGCCATAAGCAGTTTTTTTTTTGCAGCATAGAGCCAATGAACAGCTACTCCTGTCACACCCCTCCTCCTCCTCCTCTTCTGAAACCCAATGCATGCCATTCACCCCACCCCCACCAGCCTCCAGCTTTCCCCTCATGTGCACAGCCCACCCATGTCAACACAAATGCAAAGCAGCCACAAGGCCATGGACACTTGAGACACACAACTGACCATTAATTCTGACCTATTTATGTCTGCCTGCTTATATGGTAAAATCCTGCAAACGTCAGCTTTGGATCTTAATCTAATTAGGGATGAGCAACAGTGAGAATGGCAACAACGGACAAGTCATGTTCTTCGCTCTTATTATTTCAAAGGAGAAAAGTAGACGCCGTGCAGACCAGAAATAGAAGCAACAAGTTACTAAAAGTGTTTATTAAGGAGGAAAGGCGAAGATTGCGATGGAGAACATTTTGTTTTAGTCTGAAATTCTGCTTAGCAAAAGCTGTCTTATGATCTGATAAGCTCACAGACCAAGGTTTATACGTTGTAGCGTTGCAATAGCACCACCGCATCCTCTCTCGCCGCTCCGTCCAGCCATGCGTTAGATTCGGCTGTCACCTCCATCCTTTCCCACTGAGCACACTTCACATTCTAATTTTAATCAATGTCACTCAGGTCAGACTGTTCAGGGGTCGCCCCCATTTTATTCACAGCTTCGCTCTCAAGCTTTATAACCATATGTCATTTAACCCATTACTACCCACTTCCCCTCCTCCTAAGGGAAAGCCTGACTCCCTCACTTCAGGATCACCTGATGTGACCTTGTGGAATGCAGCATGAAAATGTTTTCTTTTCTTTAAAAAAAAGCAAAAAGGATGCTCCACCTAAAACTTTAACCTTAGCACAGGAGACAAGCAGCCCCAAACTGTTATCTCTTCCTCAGTAGAAAAGTAAACATGCCTGAGAATAGGTCTGATGTTAAAGATCAGTTGGTAAAATACTTTATATTTTACAAAGTAATTTGCTGGTAAATTACTACATTCATATACTATCTATCTACTATATAGTATGCGATGAAGTACTAAAAGCTTTTGATTTTGAGGCAGGTCAGTTGTTTGTTTGTTGTGATGCATGACAGTGACTGTGACACTCTGGAGTAAACGATACATTCACTGACCTGATCACCTGACCTTTACTATAGGTTGAATATATAGGTCGCCTTGATTGAATCGTCTCCATCATTTATTTATTCCATCGGTGGCTCCACCCACTCTAAACACTAGATGCGTAAACTTGGATAGAGCTGCATAGAAGTGAAGCTTTGTTCTGATCCCCCATGGGCAAGGAACCCCCTCCATCTTATTTTAGGCAGAGAAAGCCCTGCTCTCCCACAGGTCACATGCAGGAACCGGGGTCAAATATCCCCTCTGTTACACAATGGCTGATCGCTCAGGGCTCATCACATCAAAAAGAAACATTTAGCTTCTGAGCAATGTCATATGTTTGTCTATATGAATGAACAATTGAAAGCAAAAAAGAAAAACCCACTCCTCAGCTCAAACGATGTAGGGTAGAAGAACCACGAGGAGACTTCAGCAAAGCTAACTGAAAAGTCTGAGCCAGACTCATTTTACTCTGAGGTCTGACAGTCTACATGCTTGTACAGCAGAGCTAGTTTTTTAGTTTTTGAAATATGTTTCTGTAAAATATTTGGATATACTTTCTTGACATTTAAAACAATATTATTGCTCAGATCATTTTGAAAACGGTTTTCTGATAAACAAGTCTTGTCGACTGTACGTTCTGACTGCTGCTAATGATGAATTATCAGAGGAGAGAATACCAAGAAAATGCCTGATTTCCTGTGAGATTATGCAAATTTAAGACATATTTTTGTAGAGCTCGTGTTTGCTGTTCTTGTTTTGATACGGATAATCATGAAATCAGCGCTGTGTGTCTGTGGCAAATCCACACAGCATTCTAGTTATGACTGCTCCTGTCCTCTAATGATGAATTAATGAGAGAGAGGCTTTATCTTCGTATATTGTTAACATTTGTCAGTTTAATCTGATTAATCTGCTTGATAAAACACACGACAATGGCAGAATTTAGGCACATACTGTATATTGGACAGTTACAGTCAAAGCTGCCTGATGGCATCAGATTGGCGATCCTTAGCACCTTGTCAGTGCAGCCCCCCGTGGAGCGTACAGGCTGATACAATAACTGCCTCTGTGGCCCCGGCCAACCACATCTGCTCCTCCAGGGCCCATGTGTTTGGAGATGTCAAATACTTTCAAGCTGTTGTAAGGTGTGAACTGGACTGGAACAGAAAATCTTGGCAGGGGGCTTAGCAGTTAAACAAGAACAAAGGGCACCACTGCTGATGTCCCTGTAAACGTCCACCTTGAGCGCGTTTTAACTGCTCATCCTTGATCGGGATAAACACCTTTCTTAACCCTCCAATTTGATGAGGGAGATAAAAATGAGACCCGCTCTCCCACCAAACATCTGCTTGGAACGATGAGAGGACAGGTCTCCTCCTCTCTATTCCTTTTGCGCCTCAGAAGAAAGTGAGAAGGCAAAGTTGCCAACTGCGGTATTTGCCATGGCAGCATTGTGATGGGAGCAGGCGCCTGGATATGTGATTTACTCTGAAGTCTTTGCCTCCTGCCCCGTCTGTACTGACACTAGTTACCATTGTCTTCTCATCTGAGCCTACTCAGTCATAGCTGCTCTGTGAGCTACCCGTCTTTTGTTCTAGCTTCTTCCCCCACAAAGCTGAGTGCAATGGCCCGTCGGCCCGCCTGGATTATTCATGAACAGCAGGGACGTGTGGCTGTGTGTTGTTGGGGAGCAAAGGGAGGTATTGGGGGTTGGGGTGGCTCCCAGTAGAGCCAGTGCATGAGGGGTAGCTCTTAATAGTCCTCCTTTTGGAATGTGCCTTACATTGCTGAGCGATTCATCAGCGATGAGGGGGATGGATCCTGGGTGCGTTTGTTGCAACGGAGGTGTTTCTATTCAGGATCCATTCTGTATGTCATTACAGAGACACACATGTCGTCCGTGGACTCAAGTGTTATAGCTGTTTCTCTCCACCAGTTGAGTCACTGGAGTGTCAATTGAGCAGAACACTCTTGACACATGGAGGGCGGCGACGTTGTCCAGACAAAGTCCCCGAACAACGCAGGTTTACACCGGTTATTCTTATTCACCGTCTACCAGCTCTGTACAGTGTGATCCGCAATTCCACCGTGACTCATTTGTTAAAAACAAAAATGTGTGACATCACCGCTTGCAGTGGAAACGGTGCTAGGAGCGAGGCTGGATGTGGTGGTTCCTGTCCCTGTGCTTGAGGTCTATTCATCGAGGGGGGTTGGTAGAGACAGGAAAGCAAAAGAAGGGGGTGGGGATTGACGGGACTACTGAGGGGATATGGGGATGGGCAACTGTCGAGCATCCCCCAAGGTACTGCCTCTTATGCCAAGCAAAATCAGTTTTTTCCACTATGCTGGGGCTAATCTGTCAACCTCAACAAACACTCTCCATCCCCCCACCCAGACACCCCCTTCAGCAAACCCCTCCTTACTGTAGGTGCCTTCCTCTTCATTCAGACAGGGATGGAGACATCACTACGTTTTAAAGCCTCCAGTTCTACTTAAAACAGTGACAAGCTGCTGCTTTCTAGCTTTATAATATGACTAAAAATACATGAAAAGACATTTATGACATCACACGCACACATTCTCCCACTCAAAGCCGTCCCTGATTTGCATAAAACAGTGACAGCGTTTGGTAGTTATGAAATTCTCTCTACACCGCGCTTATTAGACCTCAGATACACCGAAACCAATAACGCGTACTCCTCGCTGCCTCCCAGCCGTTTCATTGGAGCGATCCCAGGAAGCACGGGGAGCACTGCACTATGCTCCCAAATGCTGCACTTTTTCTCCACGCAGGCAGGCAGTCTGTAATCCTTTAACAATTCACAGATTGTGTGTTGGAAAGTATGTCCAAACCTGATTAAACGTGGAGAAACGGGAGGGGGAAAAAAAAAATCCCAAACATGCACCACGATTTGATGTGTAAAATCCGGTGCAGGGAATGTG
The DNA here is from genome assembly GCA_900303265.1 of Brotula barbata. Classification (NCBI taxonomy): domain Eukaryota; kingdom Metazoa; phylum Chordata; class Actinopteri; order Ophidiiformes; family Ophidiidae; genus Brotula; species Brotula barbata. The sequence goes on along the minus strand of OMNV01004961.1, from coordinate 4,231 downwards.
GAGATAAGCCAAATATTACCGAAAATGTTTGAATTATCAAACTTACAGTTTTCGGTTAAAGTCAGCACGACGCATAGTTAAACTGTACATTGTCTGACACCCTGGATCTGCCAGATGGTGTGAATCGCTTCCAATAATTTTGAGCTCTATCCAACCCTTCTTTACCGCCGTCTTTCTCTACAGCCATACAATTGAGTCCTCACTACTGTACAGGAAAACGCAGCCTGGATGGGCCTGTGTTTATTTGCAGTGTCAGTGTTGCTCATATCCTGTTGTGCTGAATTTTAAATGAGGTAAACAGAAGACTGTTCACAGAGCGGCGTCCACACCAGATAGGAGCTCCTTGGTTTTCAACATGAACCTGAGTTTACAATACTAAACGCATTTGCACGTGAAGATTCTATCTTTTTGAATAACCTACATTTTCAAACTTGTTCATTCTTCTGAGTGTCTAAGCCGCAGATTAACTTTTTTGAATTTACTGTTATTTTCGCGATGACATTTTTGAGAATAGGAAATAAATCTAACTTTTTGCCTCGTCTCACAGTTTATCACGCTTACCAAGACAGTCCGGCGCTTCAGTTTTTCTTAATTTGTTTAATTTAGACGTTTATGATGGAAAATCAGAACCCAGCCCTGTGTTGATATCTTACGGTTCATTTTTCAAGATGAAACTTTGTTTGCCGAGTTTGTCAGTACCTACTTAGCTGTTGACCAACCAAACCGGTTGTAAACCTATACAACACCTTTACAAAGTATTGGTGTTGTTATAAGTTATTTCTGGTTTCCCAGGGTAACAGTTACATTCTTACGTTCCCCTCCCTAGCTTAGGAAGTAAATAACACAAAACCACAACCAGAATACACAACTGTGTCAGTGATGCCTCGTTCCGCTGTTTCCAATTCTGGAAAGTTCAGCCTTGTTATTTGTGAATCACCACCTTTAGGCCTGATTGGTTTACCCACTTGTGTCAGTGATTTCAGATGATAAATCCCAAGGCTAACCGTTTCTGCATAAAAACATTGGGCCTCACGCACGAAGACAACACAAGGACTTTAGCCTCACTAAACACATCTGGATGAATAGAGAGGCGTGTGCCCTTTCAGAAACACGTGGAACAACGCTCCCACTCAGGGCTGTGCCAAAGGGAGAGAGCTGCTCTCAAACCACATTCCTGTTATTGTTATTCTAATTAGCTCCCATGAAAAAGGAAAAAAAACCTGACAGTTGTGCACGGATACATACAGACACTGCAAAAAAGCTTATTTGCACTGTGAGCGGGAGGCGAGGAAAAGTGCTGTTACGTCGGGGGCAGAGCCAAGACAGCGTGAGCGAGAGGCCCCGGTGTCCTCGAGGATTCAGCCAAGGCACGGAGTGAAATGGCACAATAATCGAGAGGGCAGGCGGGAGGGAGCCCGGGGGGAAGCTAAAAGCCTTCACACACAGCGGTCGTGAAAATATCTCTAAGAGCACCGGGACATTCTCCTAATCTCAGCACCACCGCCTTTATGTGGCAGCTGTGCACATAAACACAGACAAGGCCATAAACAAAAACATCCTCTCAATTACTCTGCCAATTGCTATGTACTATTTATGAACTGGGAAGGAAATTAAATCTCTGTCAGATCCGACAGTAGGAAATAGTACTACTGTATCACAAAGTACCACAAGGAACTACTGGTAGTGTAGTATAATAGACTAGATAGAGATTGCTTGTCAGTGTAGTAACAAATTCTCATTGTGTGATTCGTGTATGTACATAGCGGCACATGTTTTGGTCAATATATGACCTACAGCAGGAGATTAATAAATAAGAACTAATACGAGGTCCATTTCTGGATAAATGGATATGGATCATGCCAGCGAGCAGGCTGCGCTGCCAGCCCCAGAGGAAAATAAGCACTAGGATGTGAAATTCCAAGCCATGTGAGCCCAGAGCAGCACTCAATATATTCTCCAATCCCTGGCAATGATTTCAAAGTAATCCAGAATCAGATTTATTTCAACTGCAAGCTTCTGTGAAATGTGAAAATAGTTCTCTCCCTGCTCCCTTCTTCTCCACGCTTGCATCATGTTCTTCTTCGCTTTGAACTGCATTTTACTTTGTTTCACTCCTTTTTAGATGGTTATTGATCAGTTCACCTCGGCTCAATTTCCCCTAGTTCCAACCGGTGCCTATGTGAATGAGCGAGAGTGGAGGCATGCCAGCCAGCGTATGTCTGGAGCGAGCTGGACTTAAAAAGTACTTCCAAACAAATCCCAGGGCCCATTTATTTTGTCGCAAGATTACAAACCTGGCAGACTATTTACGACAGGAGGGCCTAAATGCCACGGGGGTCGGAGAAAAAGGCAACCCCAAAAAACCTCAGCGTGCTATTTCTTTCTCGATAGGAGCCCTGGCCCCTGATACCGCTGGGCCTTGGCACGACGCCAGGACGTTGGTTAGACAAATTCCTCTGGGTTTGTGACCCTGGAGGTGGCCCGCACAGGCAATGACACGACATGAGCCGGCAAGGACAAGATCAGAGGAGCCCGTCGTGGCTTATGTGATCAAGCCCCACAACTGGCAACGGTCAGCGGGCCCAAACCAGAGCA
>OMNV01004960.1:1908-25574 GCA_900303265.1 Brotula barbata | reverse complement strand
GGATGTGATGGTTGAAAAAAGAGAAGAAAAAAAGTCAAGTTATTGAGATAATCGGACTATAATTAAAATTATAGTGGGTATGTAAATGTACAGACTGAAGCGCTACTTCAAAGATGGAGTATGTGGTTGTATAAGCCCACACACACACACACACAGACACAGTCAGTCGATCAAGTAATTTGTACGAGTTAGAGGAGTCCATATTATGAATAAGGGGGCGTGGCAGACAACAAATGTGGACCGAATGCGGAGCTGTTTGTGGACTGTGAAAGGTTGTCGAGCGCCATGCCGTCGCTGTAAATGGAACATTTGTAAACACTCATTTCATTAGCTCGGGACACGAAATGGTGGAACGTTTGCTTTGCGTCAGCTGGGCACCCTGTGGCATTTTAGTACCGACTGAAAATTAATTTGCGATGATTACACCGGAGAGCCGAAATTCATTTTAAATCTGCGACACTATGCAAATGACTGTGGGCCCGCGAAGAGTGTTGTGTTTGTGTTATTCTAATATGAAATTGTTCTACGATTTAATTGCTTCTTGTTCCGTCTATCGAATCATTCTGCATCAAGCTCACGTCTTGTGCAGCTCAATCATTCTGTGCTATCGTGCAGATCTCCGTCTCATTTGTCTGCCGGAGCAGCAGAGCTCTTCCATGCGCTGTGTACTAAATGAGCCGCTGGAACAAACCTTTTGTCAGCTTTCCTTATTTAATCCAACTATTATCCAGCTGACTGAGTGCTGACAGCAAGACAGCAGACAAAACTCAACAGGAAGGCAGCGCTTTCCATTAGCGGGGAGCTGCGTGCGCCCTACCTGCCCGCTGTCCGGCCACGGCCGAAACTAATGCAGGCAGGTAAGGCCGCCGAATCCCGATGAGGTCTTACCTACCGAGGGCCGAGGAGGAAAACGAGAGCGCACACCTGAGCGCGACACGCCGCAGCTTTGTTCAGCGTGAAAAATATGTCATCGGAGAAGCGGGAGGTGGGGGGGGAGGCAAAATAAAAGACGGAGAGTGTTTGTTCGTGTTTAGGATGCAGCGGGTGGAGAGCTGGGGACAGATTTGAGATAAATCCAAATCAAAAGCAGCATGAATAGAGGGATTTAACGAAACAGAACGTTAAGGAAAGCGTCCACGTCTGGTCCTTGAAAAATCAACATATTTATGCAATTCAATCAAGCTCCCTGTCATTTTCAACCCAGTAATAACTGCTGCAGTCTTATTCCTGGAAGGTTTCCCAACACGGTCGGCTGAAGGAAACATGAAGTGATTATGAGGAAAAACGTCTTTGTCACGTTCAGGAAAAGCTAATATGACTCCTCTCCCTGGGCTCTGCTGCTGTATGTGTAGGATTCTATAGTTGATTGAAAATAACGAGTTTGTTTATGTACCTGCGTCACAAAGCACAGGGAGCCGAGACGCCTTCGCCCCGCGAGAACTGTGAAGTCTCCAGCATAGCGTTGACTTATGGTTTCCTCTTAGAGATTTTAGAGCATTTACGTCGGTGCTTAAGAGCTTAAGAGTCCAAGCTAGAAATTGGGTTAATTCAGATTACTCTTGTCGGTGTGTGATGTAAGGACCACCAGACTGTCGGCCCAGCCCACCCTACCTGACCCATATACCATCAAAGCACCGCCTGCATCCCTCACCAGAACGAAGGCCCGAGTATGTTTCATACGCCGCAGAACTTCAAGGGTAAACACACGCATCATAAGACGCACAGCACGTGGTACATGCACTCCACGCGGTCCGAGGCTCTCCGAGTTCTTGCATCCTTACAGTACGAGGCGAGTCTGCCCATTCAGGACGTACACGTGTAGGTGTCATAGTCTTAAGGCGATTACATCGACTCACAAACACCTAATCCGGGCTCAGTGTAAACATTCGGTCATATGCGCCAATTTCAGCGGCGTCCAGGTTAGCACGGCATTTGAAAAAGCCGAGTGTCACATGACTGCTCGTGTCATCAGCGAGGGGTCGGGGAGGCCGAGCTTGATTTTTCCACTCTTCATTCCCGCTGTGATTTAGAGGTGGAACGTTTCATCTTTTTGATTTCTTTTGATCGCTAAATGAAAATAATCTGTATCTGATATTATTATTAGTGTATTGAAGACTTGTAAATGGACTCATGGTTATCTTGCATGGATCGGCGTTAAAAGAGCTCTAGCAATTAGTAACGTTTAAAGGCAAACGTTTAAAGAGTTATTGAAAGGACTTTGGATACATTTTCACTCTCGTAGCCCTTTAGCGATAGAGTGCTCCGTGCAGAAAAGGCAGAAGAAATCGCTGAAAATCTCAGTTTGTGCTTCAAAAACATCACCAGCATGTCTGCACATGATTGTTACATAATCACATCTTAAAGTGCTAAGCAGAGAGAAGCGGCACCATCAGAGCGACCCTTTGTGTGTATCACTGTTTTTGCTATATGAACTGGTATTAGGTGCATAATCATGAGCCTCCAGCGTGATTTATGACCGTAGAGGCTTTAATTTCCTACTTTATCCGCTTGCTATGGCCGTGATCAAACTCAGATCACTTTTGATTTTAAAAGCCATTAATTTCCCTCCGCGAAATAAGAGTTCTCGCACGGGATGGGACCGTTTCAGGCCTGACTCGGACTCTTATCTGTCGCGCGGTGATTTTGTATGCGTGCGTTCCCCGTGAGAATGTGTCAAATGTAAAGATTTTCCGTCATATAAATCATAATGATAGTAATCAGAGAGTTTTGAGCAGAAATCATGGAGCGTTAATGGCTGTATGGACAAAGAATAAGTGGAACTCTGTTGAATAATTACAAACCTGCTTTACCAGCCAGGCGACTCCTCAGGAAGAACTATCAGGTGTGAGTCTGTGTCTACACGGGGGCGTCCGTCATCGCTCTATGAGACAGCACGCCCTGACCTGATGGACAGAAAGTCTTTTGGGACGTCCTTTTATTCTTCCAAGGAAGCCCCCCTCCCCCCCTGCTGCGCCAAGAACTGGTGGCCTTGTGAGCCTCTGACCACACGGGCATCTGCACAGGGCAGGGAGGGAAAGGTAAACAGCACTTTTAGACTTCGACAGAATGTTGGAGCAGAGGAGGAAATGTTTAATCATTTACTCTGAGTTTCTTTGGCCTCAGTGAAGAAACTCTAACAGACACCTTGGACTGTTTGTCTTCATTCAGTGTGGTCTCCTACGGTGACTCCTTTTGAACTCCCAGTCTGGACTTACTCTGAATGAGCATAATACGCTGCATTCACCGAGCGGGAACGCAGTGTCAGATTAGGTTAATTAATAAAACTCAACGCCGCCGATCCGTTGTTTAGAATATGTTGTGAAAGCGTCGAGGAGTACGATGCGGGTTGAAATAGAAATATCTCATAGGGATAAAATCCGAACAACATAATTGGAATAGAATCGGAACAAACTGGAGTATGTTTACACCAAGTAACATATGGATTATGTGATTGTTCGGCATATACGTGTGGTAATCTGTGATCTCCTCGTGCACTTTGACACCAAAGACGCGACCGTCGATGTAATAATCACACTTTGGTTCATATTGGTGACAAACGTGGACACGCACGGTGCGTTTTCGTGCGACGGGGACGATCGGACGTTCAACTTTTGGAGCCGAACTCTGAAAGCTCCCCGTTACTCCTGGCATGGAATAAGATTAAATAGACGCTCTCCGTGTTGCTGGAATGGATTGTGATTGGATGCCATCCGATCTGCCAGACCGTACACGTCTGTGGTCGGATTCAGGATGAGTCACAAATATTCAGGTGTAAATACGATACACCGGGGAGATAATGATGACATCAAATCCAGCCGCGAGTTGAAAACCCAAACCTGACCGTAACGTGTGCTGGGTATTTATCATACGTGTGATTAGACTAACAGGTTTGACTGCTGGAGCAAAGAGTGGAGACACAGAGGCAGACAATACGCTCGGCGGCCTGTTTTATAAAAATCCCCCGTAACCATGGCGATGGTAATACAGAGCTCCTCTCCCTCATTCACAAAGTTGAGTCCAAATGTTATTAGTTATTTTTGATGTGGGTGATCGCCGTGGACGAGCGTGGGCTCACACGGCGTGACGATCACAATGAAGGCAGCGGACGGATATCAAGAAATCGTATTAGTGCAAGGTGAGAAAGTGGCCAGAGCTTCTGGCGACGGGTGAATACCCTCATTCTCACACCTCTGTCCGCCCGCCCTCTCAGAGGTTAGAATTCCTTCGACTGCTCCCCACGCATGTGCGTATTAGCATGCACGCGTGTGCGCAGACACAGTTCTCTACCTTGTGCCGTGCAGGTGGGTGCAGTAAATATTAGCTTTTCAAATGAACATGGATATTTTAAGGCCAAAATGGAGAGGCTTTCTTTTTTTCTGCTGGCAGACGGCTCCAAACCAACAGAAGACAGCTTGGTTACATTCAACAAACATTAAGTAACCATTGACTTCAGTCTGTATCGTCCACCGCAGCTCATTTTTGGTCTTTGGTAGGCGAGAGGGAGGAGGAGGAGGAGGAGGAGGCGGAGGGCGAGCTGAGGAAGGGCGTTGGGTTCACCTTGAATGCAACAACCAGGAGATATGAGGACTGATCAGTGGTGGATAGGAAGCACCTCGGAGTGGTGAAATGACAAATACATCATTAAACTGCGAAATTACTTTTTTCTTCCGCTTAACAATTTTTAATGAGGTATCAAAAGTATTTTTTTTGATATTAAGTGCATTCAATTATTGAAAGTTTCTCATCACTCACGCTGGCATTGTAACATTTTGATTCCCTCCAAATATTTTGACATCATTGTGGCATTATTTTGACTTTTTACTTTGTGCAACTAATTCATCCTTTTTTTTCTGAAAACACATTTTTTCTTGTAAAGCACTCTGAATTGCCTTTGTGTCGGCGACCCCGAAGGTTCGCTTTAACATTTCAGCGTCCTCTCCAAATATTAGGCCTTTATTTTCCTAACATTTAGATGTTTTTTCTTCGTGATGTTAACTTTATTGTACCATCTTGTCCTTTTCTCTCGAAAAATTCCAACTTTGCTCTTGAAACGTGTTGAGTTTTGGCTTTTGTCTCTAATCTTGCTCATTAACAAATCATCAGTTTCTGTTGTCCTGTTTTACTTTGGAGAAAAAGTAAAAGAGTAAAAGACTTGTTAATCTGAGAGATGTAGCGAAGAAAAAGTGATTGCATAAGATAATATCAATACTTAACTAGTATACACATTCTCTCAAAGTACACATAATACAAATACTGTGCTGACGTACTTATACACACATTGATTATAAAGTTATAAAGCAACCAGCAGTGCCTGAGGACTCGCTGCACAGGAGGAACGATGAGAATAATACTCAGACATCAACACTGTGGACAAAGACAATGATACACACGGGTTGCCAGGTGGTGTGTATGTTGGCCTCTCTCTCCACCTCACAGACAGACAGACAGACAGACAGACAGGGAGCAGTGATCTTCTGGTTAGCCTGAGCCACAGGCATCCTGAAAATGAGATCTTGAAGAAATGCTGGGCGGCCGTGTCATTCTTTCCATGAAATGTCCATTCAGGAAACCTTTTTCTATTTCAGAATGACAAACAAGCGAGCGGATCTTTTCTGACTGTCGACTGATGGAGAGGATGGCGGCGCTGTCACTGGAGATGATGGCATCGTGACAAACCAATCGGCACAAAAACCATTTATCTGGACAATGCTGAGCGAACGCCGCTTTTATTGTTCGCATCGTCCCCCTTTGATGATTCCTGTTGGCCTTAAAAGCTTTTTTAACTATCGGCGGTTTTCAGATGGTGAGATATGTTGGAGGTATTAGGTTGCCGAGGGAGAGTTTTCACTCGCAGGCGCTTTAGTTGACAGAAGGCTCGAGCGCGAGAGCTGTGTGTTACAGCCGGGGCAGTTATGACGGGGTTCTTAATCTCAATCTTAATCTTAATCTTCAATCTCTGTTGGTGTGTTTGTTAGGAGGATCCCAGGAAATGTGGATGTGAATCCAGATCCAGCGATTCTTCCCGTTGTGAGATAGGATGAGTTAGGATGGTCAGGTTCTTCAAAAGTGATTCAACAGACACCCGGTGGCTCACCTGGTAGACTGCATGTCACAGGTTTGACTCCGACTTGTATGTCATCCCCTCTGATTGTCCTGTCCTTCCTGTCTTTGTCTCTACTGTCCCTATCAGGCAGAGTAGACCCATCGTAGACTGTCAATAGGTGCCGTTCGGTCCACAACATCCAGATTCTTATCTAAAAAGTTTGCTCGGGAAGTACAAATAAGGCAGAAAAATGCGACCGCCACTAAAGCTGCGATGATGCATGTTTAATAGTTACGGAGAAAAGTCCAGACAAACATGTTTATTTTAGTTGGTACTTTCTAGTTGGGACGGTGTATTATTAGAACAAAAGACATTCTGTCCGAGCTCGTTCAGCCTCGGTGGGTCTGCGTCACCTCCTGGTTGTCTCCCCGTTAGATGTTGGTGTTCCTCTTCGTTTTCTCCCTCTCGTGTATTGAACAGTGACGGACAGAATGGCGCTGAGAGGACAGGACAGGACAGGACAGGACAGAGGGGGACGGGGGGCTGTCTCGGAGTCTGTGTGATGGCGCGTCTCTCTGGGATTTGTTGCCTCCAGCAGCACAGTCAGAAAGAGTCATTCATTCATGTCCAGCTGCCAGCTCAGCCTTGTCGTCTTCTCCTCGCTGACGGGAAGTTCTGACCTGAGGCGTCTTCAGAGAGGCGCACGCAAGGCTGAGCCGTAGAAACGTGCATTTGCTGCAACGGTGCATTTGTGCCTCCTCCTCCTCCTTCTCTCTCCTTCTCTTCACCTCCCGTTCTCCTCCTCGTCCCCTGAAATGCGTCTTTGACGGTCGCTGGGCTTGGTTTGCTCTCCCTCTCCGTCTGTCTCTCTGCTTTTTAACTCAGTGGCTCTCTGCTCTCACGGTAATGTAGTTGTTAACAGCTTGTGGTCGCCGGGCGGTTTGTGTGGCTTTGCTGTCTGAGCGGACACTGAGGCTCTGGTCCGTCTGTCCCTCTGTCTGTGTGAGCTCTGGACATGCCTGTGTAACAACTGCAATGCGTGTGCAAATCAGGAATATGCACCATACATACACACACACACACACACACACACACACACACACACACAACCATGCATGCACGTGCACAAAGTGGACATTGACAAAAGGATAATGAAGTCATTATTTTTGTTAACTCTTTAAATGCTACTATATTAACTGGCAATTGAGTAAACAAACGGTTCAGGGTCACTTAGAGCTTTTTGGTTTAAATTTAATGGGCCTTTCACATTAGTGATGTTTTATAAATAGAGGGTACTCTACAGAAAAGGCATAAAAATAATGTATATAGAGGTAAAAAAAAATCCAAAATAACTATTTTTTTAAGCCGTGGAATTTTTATTTTCCCTTAAGGTTCCCTTTATTCTAGATCTATTTGGTATCATTTTATGCAGATTTGCAAATGTTTCTTTGCTCATCACACCATGGAAAAATTTTGGAATTTATTGGCGAATTGTGCAGAAAATCTGTTGAGAGAGTACTTACTGTCTTATTATATGTTTACATTTTTCCCCTCATAAAAACAAGAACATGATCTCGCTATCTCAGGAGAACAAAGGTGTTTTCCTGAGATAACGAGATCATTTCAATTGCAGCAAAAACCATTATAATCAATGCAATGGCAGAAGATCAGGAACACAGAATGTATCGATCGTGGCGACACATTGCCGATCAGTCTGACGCAGACTGAAAATTCTGCCTCGCTACAGAAGCGAACATCATCGTGTGTCATCTAAGACAGCACTTCCTCCAGATCTACTTAAATATGTTCTGTTTTCTCAAGAAAACTAAATGTAGTTTCGTGGCACATCCTCTTTGAGCTTCTGCATGTATTTGAATGATCTGATAATTGAACCGCGTGTGATGGTGTGTGTGTGTCTGTGTGTGTGTTTTTCACCTTTTTCCAAGTCATATTCATACTGTTAATTTGTTTCTCTTGTTATTTTCACTCTGCGTTGCCGTGAGGAATTCAGTTTGGTTGTTCAGACGTTAAATTAATGAGGAGCGACGTTGATGTTGCTTTCACACCCACTTAACGTCGGATTAGTTTCATTTGTTTCTTTTCATTTGTGTAACGTCTGTCTGTCGTGCACGTAACAGTGTCGGGACGGTGCTAGTGAAAGTCTAATAATCTAACATGTACACAATACTGAGTGTGACTCTGCATTTCCGCCCTGCTCGGTGAAACGTTATTGCTTCTCACCTGCCGAAGAAGAAACCGTTCATCTCCTGTGTGTGTGTGTGTGTGTGTGTGTGTGAGTGAGAGTGTGAGTGAAGACGGCGGTGACTGTATTCCTGACTGTAAATGTGCTTGCATGTTTGTGCTTCAGGTCTGATAATCCGCTCTGTCTCTCATCTCTGCAGGAGTCGGAAGATCCAGATCCGGAACATTCCCCCTCATCTACAGTGGGAGGTCAGTAGTGTAATGCCCACTTAAAGCACATAAAGCACTTTCCTGTGGTTGAGTCACCAGTGGACAAATACCGTGGTGTGTTTGTTTGTGTGTGATGGCATCATGTCTGTGTGTCACATCTATTTACAGTGTCCAGCTGTGTGTGTGTCTCTGTTTGTCACAGCCGATGGACGGAATCCAAAAATCTAAAGAAAACCTGACATTTTGAGCCGATGTGTCTCTAACTCACGCTCTTGTCTTCCCTCAGGTTTTGGACGGCCTTTTAGCTCAGTATGGTACTGTAGAGAACGTGGAACAAGGTACGGAACACTCCTGTCTCTGTGGTGTGACTCAAACGGGCCGTAAGAACGGGTTGCTATGGTGGCGAGAGGGGTTACTAGGGCGTACGAATGGGTTACTATGGCGTTTAGAGGGGATGCACCAATCCGATACTGCGGACTGGGTATCGACCGACACTGACCAAAGATTCTGGATCAGGTTTAGGCAGACAGGAAGTTTGTGTATTTTTGGGCTCTACAAACTGGAACTTCGGAAAGACGTCGACAGTTTGAAATATTTGTTTAAAGCAAAAAATGTTTATAAAAAAAAAAAGTTGAAGGGCATAATGTAGTTGTGTGATTTCTCTTTGATCTTTGTTTCCAAGCACTAATATATTAGCTTAGCACGTTCCGGAGTGAAAACACGGTGATGGCACCCTTAGAGTTAAGAGGGGATTATTAAGGTGTAAGAAGTGGTTACTGCACGTGTGTGTGAATGCACAGACCTCCCAGTGAGTCAGGTCTCCCTGTGTGACTTCCCCTCTTACAATCATCCCACACACCCATTATCTAAACATAACCCATCTCCGCGCATAAATCAGCCTGTATCTTGTGTCTGTGTGTGTCACGCGTTTGAGGATCGTCTAAATTGCATGCAGCCGCCGTAATAAGCAGTGTGTGCGGCTCCGGGTCCCCTTGGCTTCAGTGTATGGATTGAAGTGGGCAGACGTGGCAGACATCCAGTAGCAACGTGTCTTTGTGTGGCACACGTCTATGGCTGTATGTGTTTGTGAGTGTGTCTGTTTCGGGGAGTCTCATCGTGGTAATGGGGGAGGACACTGCAGGCGCCTGTGGTGAGGTTTTTGCAGTGAGTGCTGGTGTGTGTGTGTGTGTGTGTGTGCATAGCGGTAGCCATCACTTGGTCTATCCCTGTGCTCAATTAGGAACGCTTGACTGTCGACACACATATGCAGGAAGTAGACACACACTCAGGGAGAAACATAGATGCAATCATACACCACACACACACACACACACACACACACACACACACAGGCAGAGTGCCCCTCTGTGTGTCCAGCCAGCCAAGACCAAGTTCCGCCCACTGTAGTCATGACAGGTGCTAAGAGAGTCCAGCAGAGAGGAGTTTGTCCACTCTGAGTTTTCCCAGACTATAAAACACTCTTCCTCTTCCTCTTCTTCTTCTTCTTCTTCTTCTTCTTCTTCTTCCTCTTCTTCTTCTTCTTCTTCTTCTCCTTCTGTAGCTGACATGGCCATAGCTCTTCTTCCTCTTTCGTTCTTCCTCTGTAGTCCGTCATCAGAGTCGTCCGTCTCTGTCCGGCTTCCTGTCTGCCCGCTGATGGCGTCCTCTCGGTGCTCTCTGGTTACAGGGGGAGGTCTGGAGGAGTCCCCTGTTCATGTGTGGCATGGTGAGGGTTTGGCGGTGACAGGGCAGAGCAGAGCTGGCTGTGAGCGCCGGGGTCGGGCACCCCGCCAGGATCAGCCCACTCACCCTCCCTAAGCCAGCTGGGTGCTCTTAGTAGTTTTAACCCTTCTACACCTGCTGCTTCTCCCTGACAGCGAGAAGGATTTGGTTTCTAAATCCTTATTTTTATTTCTAAAACAAAAGAAGTTTCTTAAAATATTTAAGAGCATTTCTTCTCTGTTGGCAGTGACGCACTGCCAACAGTGCATGAACACAGATTTCAGGCAGAATGGTGGGAAAGTGAAGGCTCGGGCCAAGGAACAATAATAAGACTGTGTTGTGGATCCAGTTTTTTAAATTACGGAAGAGGATTAGAGCCAAGTAAAAAACAAAAGAAAGCATTCTGAGGAAAGAAGTCGGAGCTCTGAAGTAAAAGTCAGAATTCTCAGATTAAAGTCAGAATTCTGACTTTCTTCTCTTTAAAAAAAAAACCCAACAACTTAACCTTAATCCTTTTTCATATTAGGTGGATTGATTGAGAGCTTTGCTGTTTTCGATTTTATCCAGTTTATTTTGAAACAAAAACATCTGCCTTAATCATCCTCCGATACGATCAATTTCTCTCAATTCTGCCAATTTTTATTGTCCAATTCGCCGAGTCTGCTGAGGCGGGCGCAGACAGTCACATGTCAACTTCTAGACACTTTTATTTAGTCCTCCCCTCCCCCCAAGTCTTTTCACGTGTGGGAGTCAGGCCTTTGCAGGAGAGCGGAACACAGGGGAAACTCAGGCCTGTGACCGCCCCCCCAGATCCATGCCACGACTCTGACCGACCAGTAGGAGTCGCCGGGGCAGCAACGGGGACTCGATCCAAGGACGAGCCAGTTGTCTCTTTAGGAATGTACAGTCAAGTCACCAGGAATTGAACCTTGGCCTCTGTTGAGCATTGTACAGCGCTGGCAGAGGTGTGGTGTGATGATGCATCTTTCCGAGTCTCACAGTCAGCTGACGAATGTCGCATTGAGATTTTCTAATTCAGTATAACAATTGAAAATAACAGCACAATTTAATTCAACACCAAACTCTTTTGCAAGGGCTCCGTGTGGTAACATCCATAAATGGACGTTGGTGTACTCGTAGTAACAGGCCTGCGTGTGATTGTGAGTCCGTTTGCCCGAGCATGTAAACGTGAGCGTTCTCTGCAGGCGTCTTCTCACCTCCTGTGCTAATCTTGTGTTTAACATAAACACATTTTAGCGAACAATGGACTCCTGTTAATTCTGTCCTTGTATGGAGCTTACCGCACGTTTCAGTTTAATCATCGTAGTGCAGCGTGCGTGTATGTAAACATGCTGAGCGATCGAGGACGGCACATCTTCCCGGCGTGTCTTTGTGCTGTGCGTCGTAGTGAAATGCTCCAACACGGATGACGTGCTTTTTGTTGTCTGTTGTGATATTGGCTATTGTGTGCGGCTGCAGTGTGCAGAGGCAGCAGAATGGTGATGGTTTTAATGGATTCATACAGACGAGTGGTTCTGCGGGTCTCCATGGGAATCTGGACACGTGTCTGACTCACCTACAGCAGCAACAAAGACCTGCTGTAGCACGTGCACATGGCTGAATCTGTCTTCACTGGATCTCTCTCTTCCACAGTGAACACTGATACAGAAACGGCTGTGGTGAATGTCACGTACGCAACTAAGGAGGAAGCTAAAGCGTAAGCGGCGCAAATATCGTTTTAAATAACCATTCACACCCCACCACACTCTTCATCCTCATCCTCATCCTGCTCCTTGTGCTCCATCCCGCAGAGCCATCGACACTTTGACAGGCCACCAGTTTGGCGATTACGCCTTGGAGGCGTCATATATTCTGGACATGGATGCTCCTCCGCCCATCCAGGGTCTTCGCACGCGGCGCGGTGGCCGATCATCCCGGGACCAGGGCAGCGCTCAGCCCGGGCCGTCCGGGGGCCCCGGCGGCTCGCGCCCCAGGCAACCCGACTTCTCCGTGCGCATGCTCGTGCCTGCCCAGTTTGTGGGAGCCATTATTGGCAAGGAGGGCCTCACCATCAAGAACGTGACCAGACAAACACAGTCCAAGTAATCCACCATAAACACGATGATGATGATGATGATGATGATGATGATGATAATGATGAATCTGCCCCATTTGCTTCAGATTTCTTTCACAGTTGTATCACCTTTTAAAAATCTGCTCTCAACATGTTGCTACTTATTTAAACATTTTGCTTATAGATTTTATTTTATATCTGTTCATTTATCTCTGTCCCTCTCATCTCCCTCTCTCTCTCTTTCTCTCCCCCTCAGGGTCGACATTCATCGAAAAGAAAATGCAGGTGCAGCAGAAAAGCCGATCACCATCCACTCCACTCCTGAGGGCTGCTCGGCCGCCTGTCGCATGATCCTGGATATCATGCAGAAGGAGGCCATTGAGACCAAGATGTATGTGCACGTTTGCAAAGCATGCAGAAACGTCACAAAGACACACACACACACACACACACGTTCACACAGGCATTGTTGCATCCTTTACTCTGTCCTGCACACCTTTTAATCTCTGCGTATGCTGTTGCTTGCACGGCTAACGCAGTAATCACACACGCGCACACACACGCGCGCTCTCAGCTGTGCCGACACGTGATTGCAGCTTAGCATGTAAGACGCAGTGCCTCCAACATCTCTAATTGAGCCTGACACGGCAGCCTTTAAACTCTAAGAGCTTCTGCTCTGTAAAACGTCATATCAGCGTTCATCCACCTGGGCTGTTTGCCTCGGTCGCCTTGTTTTATGTTATTGATGCTGGTGATGGATGCACACAGTCAGCACGGAGACTTTAAAAATATGTCACTGAAGAAAAATAGAAAGATAAATTCATAATTGTTATTCACAGGCACACAATATTCAGATGAATTTTTCTGCAATGTGATCACAGCAAAGAGGTGTGTGAGACGTACGTGGATGTAATTCATAGGATTCTGTTTTTGACCAAATATAAATTCTGCGTCATGTGATGGGAGGATGAGCAGAGTCCCCCTGCTGAAGGAGTAATCTCACTGCAATTTACCCTAATGTCTGTCATATGGCGATCAGACGACGGCCTTTTTTTTTCACTTTATTAACGTGAATCACGGCGTTATGATTTAATATGCGCGTGCATTCAGAGGCTGCACTCCTTGACTACATGAGCGAGGTTAGAACTCAAAGTTAAGTGTAAACAAAGGTGTTTCACCTTGCTGACACCCTCCTGATGATATTAATCTTGTTGCTTTAATTATGTGTCAGAGCAAATCCAGGAGTAGTAAAAACTAAAAAAACAAAAAAATATTTTCAGCTACAAGTCCTCTGCAGTCTGAGACCCCTAACTCACAAAGCAATGAACTTTCCTTACACTTGTGATTTAACGTTATTTGTCTCAAGTCACGCAAGTTTAAATGCTCCTAATAAGATTTGAGATAATGAGACTTTCCAGTAATGCCGTCCACATTTGCATGTGGCCAGATTCATCTGGAATCCATTCATCTGGAATCTCCACTTCCAGGAACGTGCTGCTGTGTGTAATTTATGCAGGGATGAAGTGGTGGGGGGTTCCTTAATTAAATATTTAAATCCTCCAACACGGCAAAGAAATCCAGCAAAAGAGAATCACAACATTCTCCGCTGCTTCCGCAATACTGGCATAATAATAAAAATAATAATTAGACGTTTAATTTATGACACTCGTCACAAAATGCTTTTTTCCAGGATGAACAACATTCAGGAAATTGATTTTGACCTTGCCTGAGAAGTAAAAATATTCTTGAAATCCTCTCGTGTACCCGTGACAGCCGCCCTGAGACCGCCTCACATCTCCCCTCCTCCTGCAGGATTATCCATTTTTGCCATGGTTTGATCCCTGTCAGGTTTGCCCGAGTCGTCATCACAATACCAGATAAAAGTAGTTCAAATAACACCTCATTATCTGCTGAACAAAAGTAGACAAAAAGACACAGGGCATGCTGGGTGCAGTCCACACACACACACAGTTACATAACAAGTTAACAATGATGTAGCAGTTCTAATATTTGCTTTATTTTTGAAAAGTCATGTCACACCAACTATTCCAGACTGCAGAGTTTATACAGTAAATTCTAAATGAAATCAATACTATTTAAAATAGTGGTGCAGTCGGTCCATTTTCAATTTTTATTTTATTTAAAATTGCCCGCATCATTTTTTTTTTTTTTACATTAGTATGCAGTTTCCCTCTGCATTCGTTAATGTAGTAAAGTAAAGTCAAGATGAAATTTTCCTGCTCTTAAAACATATTTGAATTGCTGCATATTCAGATTTGAGTCGGACCAGCAGAACAGTTCCAGCTCTGGTCGCCATGACGACAGTAATTAATCGACATTCTAATATACCTGCTCCCTGGGTTTGTCCTTAGTATTTTCCTATTTATTATGTTTTTTATCTAATGTTAGTGCACAGCTTTCCTCTTTTTGTCCTTCGTTTTTTGTTTCTTTGTCATTATTTCAGCATTTCTCCCTGAAATGTTCTCTTTATAGAAACAAATCCTTCACAGCTGTACTTGAGTACAGCAGTTAATAAATGTACCTTCCTCCGTCCCGCCTTTGCGTCTATGGCACCAGCATTACATTCCTGACATCACATCAGTGAGCCATCATTTCTTCTGACGTGTACGCGTGTGTGTGTTTTGTGTGTGTGCACATAGGATGGAGGACATCCCTCTAAAAATCTTAGCCCACAACAGCCTGGTGGGCCGGCTGATTGGGAAGGAGGGCCGCAACCTGAAGAAGATCGAGGAGGAGACAGGGACCAAGATTACCATCTCATCGTAAGTCATCTCTCCCTCGGTCACCTTCTCTTTGACACTCACCCACATCGCAGAGTGATGCATGTGCGCGAATGCATTTCATAGCAGCGTGTTAGGAAAAGAAAAACACACCGGGGTGTTGAGATACTCATCAAACACAACACAGGCAAGCAGCTTGGCAGACAAGGAAAAATTCCCTGAAAGACTCAAATAAAACTCAATCCAGAGATAAATCCGCTGTCTTCACCCAGCCGGGTGGAGCGCAGGTCCAATGGTGATGCTGGAGATCCAAGACGCTAAACCTCAGCGATGTTCAAACCGCTGGATGAAGCTTCCTAATGTGTGTTAGTTTTCGTCTGAAACCCATTGGATTGTTTCTTGAGTGTGAAGAAACGAAATCTGATGTTTCCAAGTCAGATTTTTTCTCGTATTTTCGTATCCCATCTAAGGCTCTGTGAACTTGACAGCTTGGCAAATAATAAAAAAAAAAAGAATAAACTAGCCAAAACAGTGAAAGGATGAAGACATTTATTTACAAATACATCTGCAGAAGTGGAATTCCAGCTTTGGTTAGAGTGGTAGACAACGCTCAGAGGGGTAACAACACGTGGGAGGATGGAGCTCCAGTGAACAAGTCTTCACTGTGCAGCTCCAACAATGCATTAAAAGATTTGTGATGATTTCATTTTGTTTGTGAATTTGGACTTTTTGCCATTTTTCTGAATAACAACTGAATAACCAAGATGTATTTAGGCAGCTTCAACATCATAGAGAGTCTCTAAGTGTTTTTATATAGATTCAGATCGAGGTGATGATGAAAACTCTGTCCATGATTGAAACGAGACCCCCACTGATGCCGGCATCCACACCGCTCCGTCCTCGCTCATTAGCTACCCGGCTAAGTTAGTTATTAGAGACCAGATGTGAGGAATTGAATACAGCTCCGTCACTCCAGAACATGATATCAGACGGTCTGTGTCTGCACCCCATTTAACGGGCCACGCTCCTCAACCCTCGTTCATTTAGGACTAATGAATTGCTCTGTCTCGGCCAGCTCTCAGGACGTAATGAGCCTTGTGAAAAAGACGGGGGAGGAGAGAGAGGGAGAGAGCGAGCGAGCGGAGGACAGGATCCCTTCTGAGTGGAGGCAAATGTTTCATAGAGTATTGATGGCTCTGTTTTTTTCCCTGTGAAAGCGCATCCTTCTGTAGTGTCTTCCACGCCCACAAACACTGCGGAGAGGATGGATCGGTTCCCCTTCGCTGGTCCAAAGGTGTTATCTTTTGCACGACACCCAGCCTAAGTGGTTTATGAAGCGATGGATTATTAGATTTATTTTGCGTTAGATGGAAGTTGTGAGTTGTTACATAGATTTACTTTGTGTACGCGTTGCCGATCGGCGCTGCGGCCGGCTCACCTTTTGTGCCCGTAAAGGGATTATAAAAATGTGGTCGGATTTAATCCACGTTAATGGAACCACGTGAGCCGCGAAGGTGTATGAGTTGTGCAAAGTGTAAGGGCAAATTTAAGGGCAAAAAGGAGCCTGTGAATTTCTTTTTAAAGGTGTAATTGAGACTAACGGTGGTTAAATTTAATTAGATTTACGGACTTACATTAAAACGATCAGGCCAGCGGTCACTGCTCTCTGCTGTCTGCTGGTCATTCTGTCATTTCTGGCTTCAATTAACGATAATCCACTTAATCTGCCTACGGATGTGCTGCTATTTACCGCAGGAAACCTGAGACGGTAGCGGTGGATGTTGTTTTCGCTCATATCTGTTGGTTCGCTTGCATCATTGCTCATAAAGTAACGAACCGATTTTGGTGAAACATGGAAAGAGGTTGGTGCACGGCCCAGAGAAGAATCCATAAAAGTTTGGGGCCAATCCAGATCTTGCGGGTAAAATAGAGACATTTAAAAAAAAAAAAAAGATTTCTTCACTTTGCGAGACAGAGTGTTGTTGTTGTTGTTTTGTTTTTGTTTTGTTTTGTTTCCATAAATTTGCCAGTTTCTTCAAATAAATAAATAAACATCAGGTGTATTTATCCCCCATTGGACTCTGTATGCACAGTTTTGCTCCAGATCTGTGAAAATGAAATATCTGCTTGGACAGGGGGAATACAACTGCCAAACAATAACAAATAGAAACAGAAACTTGGCAAACACTTGTTTGGAGAAAAATTGAGAATTACACTGATATTTTTTCAATTTACCTGCTGCAGGAATATGATTGCTGTGCGACTACACACCAGGTACACACAGACGAGAACACAGTTTGTCATAATAAAGGATTAGTTCGCCCGGCGTTTACCATTACGGTGATAGAAGTGGAAAGGTTCAATAAAATCCTAAATCAATTCCGAATAGGACCACATAGGGCAGAGACACGCAGCAAACAGAAATAAAAAGGTGTAGCCGAGGCGATGCTGATTTAGAAACGTGCAAATGGTTTAATGCATCTTAAATGCTCACAAATATCGAGAATACACGTCTGACGTCGTGCGGTTTATTTTAATATGACATCAAATCATTTGCATTTTCTTCATTTCAGCCGCTTTTCTCTCATTTGTGATGATCCAAGAATACCTGTTCTTTGGTTATGCTTCTATTTGTGTGTGTGTGTGTGTGTGTGTGTCTCCTTTGAAGGCTGCAGGATTTAACCATTTACAACCCAGAGAGGACCATCACGGTGAAAGGCGGCCTGGATGCGTGCGGCAACGCCGAGAAGGAGATCACGAAGAAACTAAGGGAAGCCTACGAGAACGACGTCGCTGCTTTGAACGTAAGCCGAGTCGACCGTGTGTGTGTTTGAGGTTATGATCTCAACTTGACTCACGCTGACTGACAGGTGAACTAATGAGTACAGCAGGATAGTGTTGCACTCCTCTTCATACACTTTACCCCCCAGAATTAGTAATCCTGCTTGTTGTCTGCTCGGTAAGTAGATAACGGTAAACGATCACTGAATAGCTCATCAGTGACTCGAGTGTTGCAGCACAGCATATCTACTAATATGTGTGTGTGCGTGCGTGTGTGTGTGTGTGTGCGCGCGTGTGCAGGAGTCGACCAGTTATACGGAGCCTCTGACTCACTTCTTCCCTGCTGCGTGTTCCTGCTGTAACACACTGCGTTTCCCAGCATCCATCTGATATCTGTAGGCTGCTCTCTCACCCAGCTCCTCTTTCACACTGCCCTGGTGACATCACCAGTGGCGCAGCCAGCGAGGTCAAGTGTAGAAGGAGAAAGATAGTGATGATATCACACGTGGTGCACTCTGTGTCGCACAGCATTCATGCAGGGATGAAGGCTGAGCGGTCCTCTGTGTGCAGAGAACTCCAGCGGCGACGCGCTCGCCGGGCGCCGTTCGCCCGATGTCGGCCGGAGGAAACTCAAGGTTCACCATGCAGCATGCAGTTGAATTGCACTGACTGCTGTGAGCGGTTTTGGTTAACAGATTTCAGTAAGCTGGTAGGGCCATCTAGCGTGGCAGTGTGGTTATTACACATCTCAGAGAGCTTCGAGGAACGAGGAAGTGAAAGGAAGGACAGTTCAGGGGTCAGACCTCGAGCGTCTGCACGTTAAAGTGCCCAGCAAAGTTTTCTCTACATGCGGCGGGGAAATGCAGATTTATTTAGCCACGCCGAGTGTCCAACAGCCGACCGCATCCCACAATCCACTGAATCCACTGTATGCATGGCCGCTGACTTCAAGGCCTGAAAGTCAGGAAGAATCCTGACCATCGCACAGTTAGCAGATATGAATGTTCATGTGGTCGTATGAACACATCGGCCCGCCTACGGAGGAGGAATGGAGATGAGTAATTAAAATGACCTTAAAAGTGATTTGTCTCCTCTTCTTGTCTTGTCCTCTAACAGCAACAAGCCAGCCTTATTCCCGGTTTGAACCTGAACGCTCTGGGCATCTTCTCCTCCGGTCTACCCATGATGCCCGCTGCTGCCGGACCGTGCAGTGGAGTGTCCTCTGTGACACCACAAGGATACAACCCATTCTTAGTGAGTCAACTCCTTTTAATAGACCAACATGTTTCTTTGCTTCCTCTGCCCACAACCATGCAAACACGAACAACGGAGCTCATTCACAAATCACCAGTATGAGAAAAACACAGGGAATAAACGGGAGAAAATCAGCTGTTCATACAGAAAAAAAGTATTCCGGTTTCAGCAGTGTGGAGTGATCAGATTTCAAACTTATGTTCAGTTTTAATAATGAAGTTTCAGCATCCCAATAGCTCATCCCAGATCCTGTTCTACGACTGCTGACTGTCACTGCTAAATAGGTTGATGTGCTCATTCATTCAGTCTGCTAGGAAATAGAGATTAACACCCAACGTAAACTCTTATTCTCCTCCTTTGATGCTTTTTATAATCTCTAAGGAGTATCACGCCCACCTCCTTTAACACCCCTCTCTAATTTGGCGTATAGTAAAAATTCAACAGCTCTTTGGGGTTTGGGAAGGGAAGCATTCAAGAAACGCCATCATCAAGGAGGGACCTCTAATTTGGCATCACCGTATCAAACACGCGCAAAATTCTCACACTTTTTTTTTATTACACGAGGAGCAAAATTCCCCCATCGTCCCCAGAGATGAGTCATTGTATGTGTGTGTGTAAAACAAAGTGGCCACTCATT
This sequence comes from Brotula barbata, assembly GCA_900303265.1. Lineage (NCBI taxonomy): Eukaryota > Metazoa > Chordata > Actinopteri > Ophidiiformes > Ophidiidae > Brotula > Brotula barbata. Next base: position 5,910 of record OMNV01004960.1, on the reverse strand, counting down.
GCGTGGTGAAGGAAGCCAAAGTGGTGTGAGACAGTGTGCGAGAATGTATTTGCGTGCTTGAACATCATGAATGCAATGGAAGTTCACGTGATTCATTCAGAGTTTATGTCCTGAAAGTCTCCAAACAAGAACCTAAGTGGTGTGTGTGTGTGTGTGTGTGTGTGTGTGGGGTGTTCGTGTGTGTATATAGACACCATTTGACCAGTCTGTTGTCACTTCATTTGCAGAGTCACTCTTCACATCTTGGCCTATATGGGGTTCCTCCAGCAAGTGCCATCACCCACCAGCACTCAGTACGTCCAATCAAATCCACTCCACAACCATCTGCTGAGTGATGAATGACTTTGTTTCCACCTATTCTCTTTCTGTGTGATTTGTCAGATTTTTGATGGGCCCTAAAATTATGTAACCGTATATTTTAAAACTCTCCCGGTTTCACAGTATGCTCCATAGACTCATGTGTGATTATATATATTATTCCTATATATGTTTGGATGTTGAACAAAGACCACTCTAGTGGCTGAAATGAGCATTTTTCCATCTGCTGAATGTTTTATTGTCCTTTCACTTTTGATGAAAAGGACATAAAAAAACATTCTGACGTTATAAATTGCATAACATGGCTTCGATTACCACGTTGATCTTTGAGTACCATTTTACCCCACAAAGTGACACCATTATTAATATGTGTTGTCTGGGCCCCCTCATATGATAAATAAAAATGCTCCCTCAATTTGTGTATGCAAATTGAGGCAGTTTCATTTGGACTAACTCATCACATGTTACTATGTAAGAACACGAACAGGACAGTCTGGTGACTAATCTGGTGCCATCATTTTCAAATCAAACTCCATGTGAACCGGTCTCCTGGTTTGAATATTATGTTTGCCTGTGAAGTGAATTGATTTTGTGTTTCTGGAGCAGCAGGTTTCAGAACAGGAGGTGGCGTACCTCTTCGTTCCAACTCAGGCAGTCGGAGCCCTGATTGGCAAGAAAGGCCAGCATATCAAACAACTAGCCCACTTCGCCGGAGCGTCTATCAAGGTGGGTTGTTCGGTAGACGTGGACTCCAACGTAAGGAAGACAGCTGATTTATCAGATGATCCCCTCAAAGCTCAGTGTTGACACAGTTCCACATGTACAAATTAATGTGCATTGCAATCTGGTTGAGTCAGCAGCACTTTGTGGCCCTCCGCTGAGGATGTTATGGTTGAAAAACAGACTGTTAGGAGATGACTCGTGAGCAGAGCATTTCAAAAAGCCCCTCGGGCCCATCTGGAGAGCGGGTCACATTCTCTAGAGTTAATGTAAGGGGAGTCCCGAGTGTTTTTAGGACCGACTTTTCAGATGATGCAGCGGTGAAGATATTACAAAGAGAAACAACCAAAAATGTGTTACTAACTGCTCCAACTCTCTCTCTTTCTCTCTCTCTTTTATCTGTGTGTCAGATCGCACCAGCAGAGGGCCCAGATGCAACTGAGAGGATGGTCATCATCACAGGAACCCCAGAGGCCCAGTTTAAGGTTAGAAACATCATGTGTGTATGCATCAATGTTCTCTTCACGTGGCCTGGTGCGTTCATGCTGTAACTCCAAGGAGTGAGGCAGCAAATGAAGCGACACAAAAGCTCTCTGATGCTGAGCGAGCTTCCAGTAAATGTACTTATTTCACAATTAAAGGCAATGACGGGATTCACAGATTAAGTGGTACTAATGAGTCAGAACCAAACACTGAAACTGAGTAGCCGTCGTGTTGTTAGGGGTTTACTTAAGTTTTCCAGTATCATGGTACACAGTACTGGATCTCCCCAGTCTCACTAAGCTCCTTCCTATTCCAGGTCCAAGGCCGGATATTTGGAAAACTGAAAGAGGAAAACTTCTACTCAGCAAGGGAGGAGGTCAAACTGGAGACGCATATCAAGGTTCCCTCGGCTGCAGCCGGCAGAGTCATCGGTAAAGGTGGCAAGACGGTGGGTCCATGGACTAAGTTGGATACATCACAGTTATCTTATTGTTTTTCTGTTAATGTAAGAACTGATGTAAAGTTAATGTAAGTTCTTTGTGTATTACTCAACATAGACCCTAAATGAAAATAATAACATAAAAATCTAGGGAATAAATGTTTCATCCGGTACAGTTAGTGTGTCTTCAAATTCCTGCTGACACGTGGTATCTGTGTCCATCTTTGCAGGTGAAGGAGCTGCAGAATGTTACGAGTGCTGAGGTCATCGTACCACGGGATCAAACTCCAGACGAGAACGATGAGATCTTTGTGAAAATCATTGGGCATTTCTTTGCCAGCCAGGTAAGCAGAGCGAGCCGAGCGTGTCCTAAACTCGTCTCACATCACTTACAGACGCCTGTCACTCACACACCGACCGGGGCGTAGCTGCACTGTCCCGAAACGCATCTCACGCCGTAAATACCGATTTCTCTTTGTGATGCCGTTCAAACAGACTGCACAGAGGAAGATCCGGGAGATCGTTCAGCAGGTCAAACACCAGGAACAAAAACACCAGCAGGGCACCGCTGTTCCACCGCAACACTCCAAGTGACCAGCCAGGTGGCTCCAGCGGGCTCCAGCCAATGAATGTAGCCCTCCCAAACCGAGAGAGACTTATCGAGACAAAGGCCAAGGCCAAGGGGGACATGCAGGGCAGACCAGCAGCACCGGGATCAAAACCAAAGAACTTCACTAGGTCGGAAACAAGTGAGAGCCAAAGGCTGAGGGCATTGTGTGCACTGCCAGCCCTGTAAGAGCAGATAGATTGGGAGAAATCGTACTGACATCATTAAAACGACCAAAAAAAAAAGAAAAAAAAAATCAAACGGAAAGGTGGGAAATGGCAGATTTGTTGTCTTCACAGTTAAAGAGATAAAACAGGAAGTAGTTTTTGTCGCCCTGCATTATGTTCAATTCTAATTAGACTAACATACAGAAAAAGCAACTGTATTAACACGAGCGCATCTGGGACATTGTGACTAATATTTTTGTTTAGAAGAAAACAAGTGATAGTGGATATCTTCTATCAAATTGTAGTTCCTTAGCAGTATTAATACAGAGTATATATTGTTACACACTGACAGCGCTGTTATTTTTCTATCAAAATGACAGTACGGCTTGGTGTCGTTTTTAGGATTTTGCTGGCTTTCTGAGATTGATTGTTCACATTTTTGGCCACTGAATTCTAAAGAACCCCTCTGAGTAAGTTTAGTGAAAGAACTTTCATTTGGTTTGCAATGTTCTGATCGCAAGGGTTAGTTCCTTAGCAGTATTAATCCAGAGTAGGAAGTATATTGTTTCACACTGACAGTCGGCTCTGTCATTTCTCTGTCAAAGCGACAGGGCGACGTGGTGTCGTTTTTAGGATTTTTTTTGCTCGTTTTTGAGGATCAATTGGGCTGTTTGTTCATATTTTTGGCCACTGAATTTGAGAAAACCCCAGAGTAAATATAGTGAATGGATCTGAGTCTTTGTAACAAGCCTGTGTGCGTGTGTGTGCGCGTGTGTGTGCCAATGCAAAGGATAACGTCCCTTTGAAACGATTCTCTCTTTAATCATGGTTTTACTTTCACTCTGCTATCTCTTTCTCATCACTCTCTCTCATCAGGCATGATATTTTTTAATGATATTATTCAAATATTTGTTTTTTCTGTAGCCTTTTGATAATGTCGAACTGACTGCCACTATTGCCACAGAGGTTAAATGCAGCAGAGAGATTTTTTTAATCAGTGAGCTGGTGTCGTTTTCATGTGACTATATCTATATTTATGTTTGTTGTCCTGAAAAAAAAAAAAAAAAATTTCAACGGGACGCCGCTAACGGCGGTCCTCCTCGACGATCTGAGCAGAAAATTGACGTCTTAAGAAAACGTGCACCTTTGCCCGTCATTTTGAATGTGCACCGCCACGCGTTCGGCCTTATGAGAAAGTCACGAGAGCCAACAACAAATGTGAGCTGAGGGCCCGGGTTGGGGTTAACGGGTGGGGGTGGGGCGGGGGT
>OMNV01004953.1:15813-51357 GCA_900303265.1 Brotula barbata | reverse complement strand
GCATTTATTAAGGATTAGGGAAACGTTAATTCACCGTACAATCACCAAAACAGCCTTCTATCAGCTTAAGAACATATCCAGAGAGTGAAGGGTTTTATGTCTCAAACAGACCAGGAGAAGTTGATTCATGCTTTCATCTCAAGTAGACTCGACTACTGTAACGGTCTTCTGACTGGACTCCCACAAAAAAGCATTAAACAGCTGCAGCTCATTCAGAACGCTGCAGCTCGAGTGTTAACCAGAACAAAGAGATCAGAGCACATTACTCCAGTTCTAAAGTCTTTACACTGGCTCCCAGTCAGCTATAGAATAGATTTTAAAGTTCTGCTACTGGTCTACAAATCACTGAATGGTTTAGGTCCAGAATATATAAATGACATGTTAGTAGAATATAAACCCAGTAGGACTCTGAGATCTACTGACTCAGGTCAGATAGTTGAGCCCAGAGTTCAAACTAAACATGGGGAAGCAGCTTTTAGCTGTTATGCTGCACACAACTGGAACAAACTACCAGCAGAGCTGAAATCAGCCCCAACTGTGAACATTTTTAAATCCAGGTTAAAAACATTCTCTTCTCCTGTGCTTATGATTGAGCTCCTTTAAGCATTTTTACATTGAATCTTTCATCTGCACTCTGTCCTTTCAATGATTTTTAAAGCAAATCATTATTTTATGCTGCAATCTTATATTTAATGCTCTATTCTAGTATTTTATTTCTTTTACTGTTTTATTTCCAATTCTTACTGTTAAATGTTTGTTTTATGTAAAGCACATTGAGTTGCCATTGTGTATGAAATGTGCTATATAAATAAAACTGCCTTGCCTTGCCTTGCCTAAGCTGAAAAAGAACCAAAACATTACTGAAATAGAATGAATAAAAAGACAGAACAAAGAACCGATTATTATCAGGGCCCGGTGTCATTCCAGTCATTGGTGTGTGAGCTCACTGTGGAAAGTTTGGATGGTTTGAAGATGATGACGATGGTCATAGGGTGCTCTGGTCCTCAGTCTAGGATGCGGCATTGGTTATGGCTACCTGCACAGGATTCCCACGCTGACCTTTGCTGAGGACAAGAAGATCAGCTTAGACTCAGCACCGACTCCCAGTGAACCGGTTCCTCCCACTGATGGCTTCACAGAGGTCACTGCACATCTTTATTTTGTGTGATAATAATTCCTCCTTGTAGTCAAGACTAATTATTTTCTCTTATCTTGTCTTCCTGTTGGACCCTTGGATGTCCAGGTCCATCTTTCTGCAGTCGTTCCCACAGTTCCAGTTTCTCCTGCGTCTGCTGAGTTAGAACAGAGCCTCTCTGGTTTGTCAGTCAACTCCAACCCTCCAACCGTCTTCAAGACACTACAGAAAGGTACACAACGGCTCATCACAAAACACACATCTGAAGGACAATCTACCTCACTATTTTTGTCTGAACAGGTTTTTTACAAAAAATAATTCCAAAATAAGAGATGTTTTCAATATGTAGACTGAGAGACAGACAGTAGACTGAAAAAAATACTTTATTTTGTATTGGAAGTGACGTTGGTAAAATGCACAGTTGTACTATTAGTGTGGGTGGTTTTATCATCCACGAATGTATTTTTGTAACCGTTTCAGGAGCTCTGAGTGCCCCAGTTCCGAGCCAGGTCACGTCTCCACAGACAGTTCCATTGTCGGTCAATCCCGCTGCCACGATGCCAGGTTGGTAAACATGACTCTGGGTGTTCAATTCAGATGATGTGCTGAAACCCAGTCTGTTAAACTGAAGGCCTTCCTCTGCTCCACCCAACATTGACTAACGATGCATCTAATTTATCGTACAGGGATAATGCCCTTACCTGGAGGTCTTCCACCTTTCCCAAATTTACCATACCTAAATATCAACTTGCCTGGTTTTGGCCCAGTATTACCATCTCAAGGTGGAGTATTACACGCATCAGGTATGACCTTTTTCCTCTCCAAACATGTTGTTGTACTGTGTCCTATTCTATTGTACCTGTGTTTACTAGGCAAGAAAATATTTAATATCTGTATTTTAAATTTAACATACCAAGTATAAACTTGTGTAATTTTATAGTTTAAAGTTAATGAAATCTTATGAATTAGTAAAAATATAAGTAGTTGCATTGGTTAAACAGGGCCACCCTTTATTTCAAAGGAAAAGAAATCTGAAGAAATGTGTCATCCAATCAAATAAGAATTTTGCATTTAATGATTTCAAAGCCACCTATGCAGGACTAGATGTGTTTCAAGGCCTTGTGTCATCTTCTGCAGGTTTTCCTCCTCTCAACCTGCCCAGTGGGATCCCTGGTGGCATAACTGTACCTCCACCTGACTTTGTTCTACCCCCAATCACAACAAACACACTTCCTGCTGCTCCACGGGATACCTCTATCCAGATTAACAGTGCGCAGATACAAAACACTATTCCATCATCACAGTCAACAGCAGTGGTTGTGTCTTTAGAGTCATCCTAGGAAACGGCACCTTGCCACAATACAGCCAGTCTATTAGATTCACAGTCACCAGTTTTCCCTATCATCCGTAACCCATTTGCAGGTGTGCCTATTAGACTGGCTGTAAAACTACAGTATGGAAGTCAGTTTGTCTTTGCATCTTTCAGTGGGTGGTGTCAGTCTACACAAGGTCAAGAAAAGGACAGGTCAGATATTTGTAATTATTTTAGTAAAACTGGTTTGCTTGCTGGTGAACTGTAACCTTTAAACCTAACGCCACTTTGTTTTGTACAGAAATGAACTTGTAAAGTCAAACACTGTTGTCTTGATTAAATTTATGTATTTTTATCTATTTCAGTCTCGTCATCTAATGTTCAACTGTTGGCAGTACACATAATAACCACAAGGTGTCAGTGTGAGCTCAGGAATTAGAAACTGTCTACATCCTCAAATCGAACACGGTGACACTTAACTTTAGAATGAACAAGATAATTTATTGTATAATGCAATTCATTTAAAGAAAAAAAAATCCAGGTGTTTATTATTCACTCTTAGGCGGAACTGTACAATTTCTACCCAAAAGTGGATTGTACAGCCCTTTAAAAGAGCAACATCAAAGCAGCAATATTCAACACTCCAGGAAACTTAGTTTATAAGGGGACATTTTACCTTTTGTACATTATGTTACTGCTGCAATTCAACATTTGTAAATTATCCTGTACAGCATATACACTTAATCAATTTCTGTTAATTTTCCTGCATAGGATTTTGTACATTTTCATTTTTCTACATTTGGTTATTTTGTGCATTAACATTATGCTGCCTGGACCTACATGTCACTAGATGCCACTTGTATGTTACACATTACATTCTCATGGCTAGCAATAGCTCAAAATTAAAGCCTAACATCTCTGAAATGAAAACACAGCCCGATCAATAGTGAAATTATGATAGTTCTACATAAACAATGAGTCTTCTCCATACAGTAAACTAACTTCTAGCAGCTGAATTGTTTGCACCTAGCAGGACCATGTTAATTACTCTACACAGTGGGCTGCCAGGTTTCCCTTGGGCCCTATAAGGCTTTATCCGCAAATCAAGCAAACAGTGTCTAGTCACATTTTCTTCAAAGTGTTAGTTTCAGTGCTTTTATTGGACCTTCAAGTGGCCCACTTACACATGTTCTTTAAAACATCCAAGTCCTGGTAAACAAGCAGAATCTCGGCGCAGGTCAGCAGAGGCCAAGTGAGATATCTTGTCTGTCCCGCTTCTCCCACACCTTTTGCTGCTCAATGGCCGACTGTTCCTTTGTTCCACAAGCCTGAGCCTGTGATGAGCTCCGCAGGCATGGGAGCAACTTGGTAAGGTTGCCGTTCTGTCACAGTACAAGTCTGTCAGTATGAGATGATACTGGAGGAGGTTGGTACAGAACCAGCAGCACTCATCTGCAGGTTGCCAGAAGAGCTGGACCTCCGAATGTGAGGAAGCAGATAGGGGTCACTTCCCAACTGGTGAACACCAATACGGTCCTCCTTCCGGTAAGCCAGGCACCTCCTAATAAAGGCCTGTAGGATGAGGAAGAGAAAATTGTTGTGATATAAAGTAGCAAGGACCGACGTGTTGGTGGCATGACTTTTCTTTTATGTGTCTTAAGAGGATTTACATATACACATGCTCACCCACCTTTGCTTCATTACTAGAAACAGGCTTGACGGGGAACTGAACATCAGTAGCTTTGAGTATGGTGTTCTCTTGCAAGATGTCCTGCTGTGACTGATTGTGGCCAAAAGGCTGAAAAGATGAAACGGTATTCTAGCTTCAGAAATGGAAACATCTTCAGCCAAAAACGCTGCTGTAGAAGGCAGTCTTCAGTGTTACAGTACAACGTGAAATTAGCTAGACATGCAGAGTGTGGCCATTCAAATATCTAAAAGGACAAACTGCAGTTGAGGTCTGCAAATGATGATTTTTTTTTCTGTATGTTCTTCAAAAATCATTTGTGTGTGTGTGTTATGAGTATGAGGAAGATATGCCCTTACCTTGCGACCATACAAACACTGGAAAAAGATAACACCCACAGACCACACGTCCACCTTGTTGGAGATCTTTGGTGGTTCTTTACCCACCACAAAGCATTCAGGAGGCAAGTACCTGGTCAGGAAAAAAAACCAAAACAATCATTCCATTTCTGTATTAGCTGCCTCTTCTCTTTCCAAAATATGTGAGACGTATGTAGATGTGAAGCTTTTCCTCTCACCAGTAGGTCCCTGCACCCTGCGATGTCAAGTCCATTCCGTCTACATCATAGTTGTCATCATCCATGATTTTGGACAAACCGAAGTCAGTGATTTTGATTTCCCCACAAGCTGTGCCATCCACCAACAAGATATTACCTTGAATTCAAAGTAGAACGAGTCAACACTGCAGTACAAAGAAAACACGACCACTATCGAAGATGACCACTTCACCTATTTATTCTTTAGTGGCACTTAATTGGAATAACCTAATTAAATTCTGAATAACTGATATTTACTTAATTATAGATAATTTGAGAGTACAAAACAGCCTTTACCAGGCTTGAGGTCGTAATGGATGATTGGAGGCTTGATTTCATTCAGGTACTTCAGTGCGTTCACAATCTGCATGACTATCGACCGTGCTTCCTTCTCAGACATTAGCTTGTGCTGTTTCAAGTAAAAATCCAAGTCATTGCCTTCGCAGTACTCCATAACGGTGCAAAACCTATGGAGAATGGAGAACAAATTACTAAGCAATGCAGCCCACATCTGAAACATCAAACGGCTAAAAAGTGCTGCCAATGCATGAGGAAGAGGGCGGGAGGGGACTCACGTGTCCGTGTCCAGTGAGAAGTAGTCATAAAGCTTCACGATTCTGGGATGGTCCAGCTCCTTGTGTATTCTGTACTCTCGACATGCATGCCTGTGGGGAAGAATGTTAATTATGCTGCCATTAGCAAACAAAGCAGGAAACTTGGGGTGTTGTATGCCAGAGAGTGCTGATAGGAGGGCACTGCAGCTTATGGGGAAGAATAAAAATACACCGACAGCCAAGGACAAAGAAGCTACAGGACGGCTCCATGTGTCTGCGTGTATCGCAACACCTCATACCGATTGATCATTACACGTTTACACATTTCAAGTTACACACTTGTGATAGTTCTCTTTTTTTTCTTCTCTCCAGTTCTTGTTGAGTTGGTGGATTTTCACCGCAGCATATCGTTGCTCAATCAAGTCAAAAGCCTGTAGAACACAAACAAAAGCTGTTTTAGCCTTTGAAAGGCGATTCTGCCGAGTGTACCGGTCCTATTGAAACATTCCCTCACGTACCTTATAAACTTCACTAAAGCCCCCTCTCCCCAGGAGGTGTAGGAGAAGATATCGCTCATTCAACGTTGGGTGATCTTTAAATCTTTGGATTTAAAGAAAACACAAGCAAAGAAAATTACAGATAGAGAGACGTTATTACTGCACATCTCCACTACAGACTGTGGATACACTGTCAAAGAAACTGACACTCACTGTGAACTGTCTTCGTTATTTATTCTCTTCAATTCCCGAATGTGAAGGTTGCGCACTCTCTCCAGACGCTCCAGCTCCGCCTGGATCTCAGCCTCTTCCTATAAATGATTCAAGCACACAAACCCAGACACACAGACAGAACATCAGAGCACTGTCTATACAGAGAGTGAGCTCATTAAATCCACTTCTATGAAGTGGATCTGTATGAAATATTAAAAGTTGACTTGGTGCGGACTGTTGATGCTGCTGAGATTCTTATTTTACTGAGAAAACAATGAATACTTGGATAATCATGTGAGGATCGCTCATTTCTCACACAAAGGCACACCGACTCAGCTAGCTTCAATTATATGCATATCTAAAACCAATTTCCTTAAACTAAAAATAGTTATCATGAAAGAAATCTGAGGGCTGTGCTTACTGAAAAAAATGTTGCAAAACTAAATTGCTGCGGAGCTTGTTTGACAAACCTTCTTGAGATGTCCTAGTCGCAGTTTGAAGATCTCTTCCTGTTCATGGTACTCTGCTAGTGTTAGCCTACAGAAAAGAAAATATGAAAACACCCTCAATTTCAACAGCATCTCCACATTTTATTTATTTACTGCATTTACTTTTCTGCGTATACAGTCCTGGCTGCAATTTGCTTTAACGCTGCAGTCTACAACCTCAATTTAAACCTAAGGGTCACAACAGGAGACTGAAGCTGCTATCAAACTGAGTTATGGGTATTTAAAAACAAAAATAAGCACTGAAGCGCTAGACTAAATCATTAACTTTGAACTTGTTAAAAGTAATTAACTATTTGATTACTCAAAACACATGAAGGTTAAAGGTTGAGTGACAAATAAGGTATTTGAATTAATGACTTTAGAAAAATTGGGACTGGGGTCTCCTCAACACAAAACAGATATCTTATTTGTCTTTTTATTTTCCAATAGATATCGCAATATGTAACTGCATAGATCAATGTCCAGGACTTCAGGGAATTCCATCCACGTTTGTCTGGAAAGTGCTCTGACACCATACCGTTATCATACACAAATCCTGCACTTACAGCTGAGGTAGGCTGGGTTTTAGAAAAGGATCACTTTCTGCTCCATTCACTGCCTTGGTTTTGCGTTGCTTTGGCTCAGAGTTGGTGTTTGGTGCTTGGGAGTTGCTGGAGGATGGAGGTTTCCTCTTGGCTAAAAGTTTTCTCTGCCTCTCGATCTCCTCTCTCTGTTGGTTTATCCACTCCTGCTGTCTGCCAGTGGAAAATGTGCTTATTAGATCTCATCATCAGTGCACTACGTTTCAAGTTAACTTTACAGAGAAAAACAACAGATAAATAACACAATAACTTCACAAGCTACTCACTTCACAAGGTTTTGGAAGGCATAGCCGTCAGTCCACTGCTCTGTGAATGAGGCTCCGTGTCTCACAGTAGTGAAATGGCCTAAACGTAGTCTGTCCTGCATGCTCTTCTCCCTGCATGCCTGCTTCTCCTGGGTGCTCTACAGAGCCCAGAATGGAACGTCAGTTTTGTGTAAATGCATGCCCGCCTACACGCGTATTCACCAACACTTTGATTTTAAATCAGGAAAAGAAAATGCCTTTACCTTCTCTATGAGCAACTTCTTGCTCATAGTGATGCATTTATTCAAGCGTTCCTTGTACTTTTCAAGTAATTTTTGTTGTTCGTCTATCTGTCTCCTGAGATCACAGTTTGCCTATTAAAAAGAAAATCTTTTCTTATTATTTTAGAAAATGATTTATAAACATCATTGTTACAGTTGCAACATCCTGCTAAGGCAGCAGAGAGAGAGTTGGGTCCTTTCTTACCCTTAGCAAATCATCTATTCTCCCCTCCTTCTTCTCAAGGTCAAGGTTCTTAGTACTTTCAAGGGCAGCCAGCTTCAACACAGTAAGGTCAGTCTAGTGGAAAAATGAAGAGCATGTTTGCTTGCATCCTTGCTCAAATATCTCACACATTAAGAAAGATGAAGAACTTGTGGCTGACCCACAGTCATCTGCCTCACCTGAACACATCTGACTGCTAGTTGCTTTGGCTGTGTCATGTGGTCTCCAAAAGACAGACTAGTAGGAGATGAGCTATTTTGACTAACCTGCCACAGACGGAACAACGTTCGGTGAGGAGAAGGCAATGCCAAACGCAGTAGCATATCAGATTATGAATACAAATGTGGTCATAACTTACAGTGGTGCCCTGAGCAGAGTGGGAATGTGAGTTCTGGGGGGAACGAATCATTGGGGGGAGACCTCTCACAGGACTGGAGCCGTTTCCTCCTTGGAACTAAAACATAAAAGGGGACAAGTGGCATCACTGGTACAGCTAGATAGCAACAGAAACATCACTGGCTCAGTTCATGACTCAGTAAGGTTTAGGTATGATTCACTGAGCTGTAGTAAACAGTTGTCTACGGAAAAATGTTAATGTGGCATAAACCCACCATTTCCTTCAAATATATCACACATCTGACGCATGGAAAACTTACATCAAAATAATCACTAATTTTGGGTCCTCGCACAAGTGACTTTCCTGTGAAGGAAAACAAAGAGCATTCTTTATTACAGGATTTGCTATACATTTTGCAGTGAGAAAAGCTGAATTTTAACGAGCCTAACACTAGCACACTTACCCTGGCTGCTCTCTGATTGGTTGTCAGGTTTCCTCTTTCTGCCCCGAGTTGTTTCTGACTGTTTCTTTTCTGGGGTCTGAAAGAATGATTAAGACATAACTGCATTCACTTCTATAGTCATTTTTAAAATGTCTACCAAATTATTTCTACACACAGACATCTGCACTGTATTCTGAATTACTAAAACATATTTTGGGGGTCAAATGCAATACAGCTAAATCATGTATTTAGAATAATAAAAAAGCCATTTATTTATTTCAACCACCAACATTCTCCAAGTGTTGGGCTCTGAACAACCACCTTATCAGGATTCCTCTTCGGATGCGATTGTACACTTACCGAATAAGCTGGAGAACTGCCTCGTTTCACATCAGAGCCCTATGAAAGTAGACCACGACGGGTTTTAGTACAATATTACGATAACAAAAAGCAGCATATGTGGTGGCACTGGTAACTTTACCACCTTGTGCTGTATCAGTTAATCATTACTATGAGACTGTGAGCATATAAAAACTTAAATTGTTTCAGAATGAGCATAAAAGGGTTGCAAGTCATTTTCAATTGAGCTTCTCACGATCAATATGACTTCACTGTTGTGCTGTCGTGGAATGGAAGCGAGTGGAGTTTGTTTTTAGTCTCATCATCTAAGTGCAGTTACAACGTCTGACACATGACGCATTGTGAGAGTCTGGTCAGTCATATTGGCCTTTGTTCCAAGGCCGTAGCAGAAATAGAAATGAACATGTATTAGAAGTAACAACTCAAACAGCTTAATTAAAATACAGATTTATTGATTTTAATGAGACTGCAGCACTAAAGGAATGCAAAGATTTGGACATGTACCTCAGACTCTTTGTCGCTTGAGGATCCAAGGCTTCCAAAACTGTGATTTGAACAATCGTTGTTCATCAACCCCTGCACAGCGAGAGCAGTAATCTTAATACTTCACATGGATGATACAATGTATTCTGTTGTAAATGTTCACCACCACAGAGAAAACCAAGATTACACCAAATCACTCACTTTAGCTCCCCCACTTGCACTGCCAGTGCTGCCCCCTGTGCTGCTGCAGACCCCACCCATAAAGCGGGCCTCCAACAACTCCTGTCTCCGGGGGTCCAGACTGTGCAGCTCTTCCATGGTGCCTGTGTGGGTCAGCAAAAATTCATAGTATGCATAAGTGCTAGAAGTAATGACTTCACTGCAGCCTGGCACAGACGCAAAATGAAAATGTCTACAAAGCTTTCATAAATAAATAGATTCATTAAATAAATTAGCATCCTGGGAGTATCCTAGCATATTTGTTTCATAATGTTGATGTTGCAATAACAATATGTAGTAGTAATCATAGGTTGCAGTACTGCGATAATGTGATTATGGTGTGAACTGTATGCATGCACTGACTACTCTGGATATGGATACAGAAGGACGCGGGTTGAAGATAAGCCGGTGAAGACCACATACAGCAACTGTAAAATGACGGAGCACTTCTTCAGTTCAGTTACTCAATTCGTTGAACAATCATATTCAAATATTACAAAGTATAAAGTCCGTACAAAATATTGTGTTAAAATGAGCCCAGGTTAAGGGCGTCTGTGCCACATACATTGCCTTATTATTGAGTCTGATCCCAAGAGCAATGTTTCAACTGCTAGGCAATGATGAATGCTCTGCTCCTATGGGACACTTAAACAGTGCCTCAGTATTGTAGCAGACTCGAAAGGGGGTCTGCTACCTGCTGACAAAGCCTCTACTTTAATGACGCATTTTTTTCCCTGCCATCCACAAAGGGTTCGGAAGCATTGACACCAACTCAGCACATACACGTTAAAAAAAATATTAAAAAATCAATGTTGATAAAACCGTAAACAAATTGCTGCAACTAAGAAACTATAAAACCCAGGAACCAGCAATAAATAAGCGATTTAGACAATGAAAATTTGCACATAGTAGTATACAAATCACTCGTTATCTAATGTTCACACATTCGCGTAAAGCTTTTATCAAACCAACGTCTGCAATAGGACAAACCTCAAATGATTAAATTCTACATTGGTTCGATGAGCCTGCGTTACAGTCACTAACATTTTCATTTGAGTTTTGATGAAAAACACAACACATATAGAAATCCCAAAGTTAAGTCATCTACCAAATGCGTAGCCAATCCAAACACCGTGACATCTGCTGATCAAATTTACTATGGTTAGCATCTGACACAGACTACTAAGCATACGGGAGCACAGTTGTTTCTCGCATTTGGCAATCGGAAGACAAGCTGGCAACGGACACACAGAATAACAGGACAGCACTGTATTCACCGAGACGTGCAGTAACAGGTTTTCAACTTCATTTTCAAGCCATTAAAAGTTCAAATGATTTTTCAACATTAACCCCGTGCCAATCTTAAACCAAAGCAAGAGTAGGATGTTTGACACTTTGGGCTGCTTCGAGACAAGTTTTGTAACATCTGCAAGAATTAGCCAAGAGTTCCTCATTAAAACTCACTTCATTCTAATAATATAACACCATTATTTTCATGAATGGCTGCACAACTCAATAACTTCCTCTTGCTGCACTCTGTACAAATGTGATGGGTCTGTCACGTCTCTTTGACCCAGGCTGTTTCTAACTTTCACATTAGTATAATCAGGTGTATGTTGCCTTCTGCAAGCTTTTTCCTTTGTTTCAAGCATGAAGGCCTCAGTGCACAACTATTATCTATATTCAAAGCCCCTGCAGAAGCATGTGGTTGAACCCTTAGCACTCTTGCCGTGGATGTCATTTTAACTCCATGCTGCTCTGCAGAGTGACCACCTGTTTATGGCAGACCCTTGGAAAGTCATTAAAATCTCAGCCATTTGTAAGTCAGCAGATTTTTTTCTCTCCAGGTTTAAACCACCACACACATACACACACGAGTGACTTAACCTCGCAAAAAAAGTGCTCCAATTTAGGCCTATCTGGTAAATACCAAGCATCATTCTGATGTAAGGGGAAACTAAAATTAACACCAATCAAAGCATGAAAGTTTCACAATGGCAACAAATGAAATTACTGTGTCTTCCTCAGACACAGTCAGGTGTTTTACCATCCTAACGACATAACTACACCCTCTAAAGAAACACAATTAAGCATGAGGAGTATTGTTCACAGGGGATTTAGTATTATCACTGCAACATTGCTTGGACCTCCGAGGACATCCATGCACACAAACTGAGAAAACACTGACCAACGAGTGTCCCGTTTCTTTCATTTCACTTCCGCAAAGGGCATCCACACTAATCTGAACTTATTTAGTTATCAAAAAGCTTCAAATCAAGGCGCTGAGCGGCATTGTCCCATTAAAACAGCAGCAGCAGTAGTAGTAATAGTAGTAGTAGTGGGCTACATAAAAAATGGCTGATGCATGAAGTGTTAGGGTCATCCTGTCATGTTTACAGTTCTGCCCTAACATCAAACACGTTTTTTCACTGTTCGATATTAACGGCAACTACAAACGCAAACACATTTTTAACGTAGTTGGCAGGGCAACGCCACACGAAGTGACAAACGCTGAAGCCCCCGTAGTGCAAAGCCATGTCCGGAGGTCGCTAGCCACCGACCCTGCAAAATAACGTGAAGCATCACTAGCCATCTTTTAATTTTACACTCCGTGCATTTGAACAGTTTCCCCGTCTGAGGTGAAATAATGGCAGCAGCCCCGCAGGATGCGTGGAGAAAGATGCCCCCGGTCTTAGCGGTAGCCTTTCCGCTCTCGTTAAGGTTTATCCCCGTTCTGGCTGTAATGGTCTTTAGGTTAGTGCACTGGCCTGAGTCCATAAGACGTCCTGTGTCTTCACTGCTACTAGCTAGCCAAACAGCCTCCGTGGACTTTGGAGCAGACGCGTTACTGTAACGTTAGCTAGCTTGCAGATTCCACCAACTAGCTCCGCTCCGTCAATTTCACACACATTTCTTCTTGTTGTGCACAGAAGCACCGCGGCAACAAGAGGAAAATGTACTTGTCTGAAAACGTTGCAACAATACCTTCCCGAACCTTCACCGCTGCCGTGATATGTTGCTGAAAACACAATCCGTGTTGGGGACGTGGAGAGCTGGGACCAAAGATGGCGTCCCCTCCAAACTTCCACTACTTTGGACACTCATCAAGCTACTTTTCGTGTTTAGGTAGTGCAGCGCGGACGGTTAACATCCACACAAACTGTGAATTTAGCAGGCTAACGCAACACGGACGTGTGGACGTGGGTACGGCGAATGCAGTTGAGTAAATGAGTCTTTTCTGTGTTTTTTAGGACACAAACCTCTTCACACCTCAGCAGTGCGTCCTGGCTCCAGGGCCACCTCTGTCTTCAAGTGGCCTGAAACGTCACGCAGCGTGTGCAAAAATTTTATTATCGCGAGGTGATAGATTTTTTTCAGAGGCCAATGACAACATGGAAACATGTTTACATGACAGACGTTTAAATGACACTTTAAACGCGCATTAGCACGTTGCATGTTTCAGTTTGTCAGGTTTAAACAAAGGAAAAACTCACTTGGAATGAAAAGATCAGAAAGAAAGGTTTCGAGTTCTTTCGAATAGTGATCATTATCCGTCATAATCAAAAAGTAATCTTAAGATGTAAAAAAAAACAAATGTTTATTGTTATTGTCCGGGACTAAACCCTCCTCAAAATGTGCTACAATGATGTCCCATGTCATGCATATTGTGTCCTCAAGAAAACCAAAAATGACATGAATAGGACATTTATTGAATATAAATACACATCTTCATTTGAAAATCAGTTTCAGTGTTTAAAAAAAAAGCAAAATCAGCAGTCAATAACAGTCAAAAGTCAACAGTCTATCTAAGATGGGATGAATTTATTGTTTTGCATCATAATTTTTCCCATGTCATGTCCCAGGCAAGGGACGAGTCAAAGATTGGGTTTTTTTAAATATGCATTATTTCCTTTCTGGATGTTTTTTTGGGATAGACGTAACTTTACAAACTTCAGTAATAGCAGGATGTTCCATCTTCGGTTTGGGAAAGGCATCAAGTCTTTCCAAGTCAGAAGTCCAAATGAGATAGAGAGGTAGACAGATAGATAGACAGATACTTTATTAATGCTATGGTGGATCAGATTTTCTGTACTTGCTCTGCATCCACACCCGATGCATTGCAACTTTCTTTCCTCTGTTCACTTGTAGCCGTCTGTCCTCCAAATTTTGAATTTCTTCCAATCCAGCATTGGAAAATAACTTATGAACCTCCTCTGTAAAAACAAAACACAGTCAGGAACCAACAATTTTATATCCACGCACAATCATAACACACTTCAAAGTAAAGACATACCTTTTGTGAAAAAATAAACGCAAGTTCCATCTCCACGTGCGTAGAAATTGTCTGATAAGCAGTGTCCTGATAGCAGAAGAGGTCATAATGAAAAAATATTCAGATAATAAGGTATGCAGGAAGTATAACTCAATTAGTTTGTCTACATATAATATCAAACACACACTGTGTAGAGTCCCAATATGGCAGATGCGGGCCACTATTTAGAGACTCACCCTTCTTGAATCTAAGCTGTGACAAGTCATATCTGCCATAATCACGAAAGAGGAATGTCCCTCCATGTTTCAGGTATGTAGACAGACGGTTGACGGCTCCTTGAATTCTGTCAATAGTAAAGTAATGTCAGATGACCGGACTGAGATAATTATACAAGAAAAAAGATCCACATCCACAGAGGGCTCAAAACCCAGTGTTGGCAAATCCTGTCAAATTATTTATTCCATGATAAAAAACCTTGTAGTAACATTGCTGTGAGATCTAACTGCCACACTACTCCAAAATCGTATTAAAATGCCAAAGTAAATGCATTTAGTAGTGCAGCCCACCACAACAGCGATATTCAGACTTCAACATGGACACAGTACGGTCTGCATCATTACATAGGGTTGGTTTTAATAATGACAAAGCCTTTAGAAAAGTGACAGTGTGTTTGGGGGATGGGGAGGCAGGTGATAAACGACATCGGGTTCCCCTATTTTTAGCTCGTAACATTCACCTACCGCTCCGGATGAATGGAGGAGAGCACAAAGACTGCGAGAATAACATCAAGGCTCTGAGGAGGAAAGGGGAAGGAGGCAGTCTCCTCACAAACATCATGGACAAAGGCATGACACGCAGAGTGATCATAGTCTGGATGGTCCTGGGGAAAATCACGTCGTTGATGATGATCAAAACTGTCTCGGTGACATAATATTCTGCTTATACGGGCATTTGAATGTTTCTAAGATAACAGCTTTCCATTCAGGTCAGATTTTTCTATTTTCTTTTTTTGCGCTCATACAGATGACATTAATGATGCTGAATATAACACCAGTTTATAAAAACTATAACTTCACAATGGAAAAGACAACTAATAGCTTGAAATTAGATATTCTAATCAACATTAGAAATGCTCACCTTGACCAGCTGAATGGCACGTGGGGAAAAGTCACAACAGTACAAAAATGCACCCGATTCCCTGTGAACAGAACAATGGTCGAAAACGGTAAATCATCAGTGAATGGGCAAACTGTGACAATTACATAAATTGCTGTACTCAGGGAGTGACTGCCTTCTTGGAAAACAAATACACAGTAAGTGACAAAGTGTTCAAGAATCAATTTACTAACTATACAACCGGCAGGCTATTCTCCTTCCCTCCACTTACAATACATTTGAATGCAAGCATCTTGCAAGTTATGCAAATAATTCAACAAAGAGGAAGAAAAGCTTCCTGTAGGAAGCTACCAGATGTAGTATGTCCTCTATTAATATCATGCCAATTAATAACCCAGAGTAACGTGAATATATTATATATTTGACCACCAATACCACCAGTCATAACTGACAACCTAACTTCCTACAGTATTATATTGTATTAGGCCAAATTGGCCGTTTTTCATTATCTTGTTTATTCAAATACAGGTACTGTAACCTTTAAGGCTGACAGAGTAAGCATATAACCTGAGAAATGAAATGTCTAAAAATATTTACTCACTTCAATGACTTAATAATGGGAAATACGCTGTTACCAACCCCACACCCAACCTGTGAAGAGAAAATATATTTTATTGACATTTCTCCCAACTGAACAAAGCAAAATTTGCATTGAGCTCAGTTACATTATAGTAAAGTACTTTATCTAAATTGTGCACTGGTCCATTATAATGGCTGATATTAAATCAATCAAAATCATAGTTAATATGTGATTATTTTAAACCTCCAAGATCTTGAAAGATGCATGCTGTCCAGGGAAAGTAGCAGCCTGAAAGGAAGCTTCTAGCTTTCCTTTACAGAGCTGCTGACAATCAGAGGTGTCTGCATTTCTGTGCTGCTCAGTGAAGCTGCTGTGTTGATGGTGCCTGGTTTCTGTGTCACTGCTGGATCCACAAGATGGTGGCTGCCCACCGTGACTCCCACTTGTGTCTGAGCTTTGTGCTCCCAAAGGAAGCAGCTCTGGGAATTCTAAAAACAGCCATGTGCGATCTTTGAAGAACTTATCCTGGTGCATCTCATAAAATTTGTCCCAGTACTGCCAAGCTGCTGCGTTATATTTACCTATACAGAGAGAATTTAAGAACATTGTAAGTAACCTTAATTCAGTAATTTCAAATAACTCCAACATATTCTTCCTTGCCTTGTTCATTTAAAGGGATTCGAACACAGGAATTATCTTTAGCCCTCTGATGAGCATTTTCTTTGTCTTCTTCTGTCCATTGTACATGATCCCTAAAACATAAAACATTTCAGGTCAGGATATACATAACTGTAGACGCAGTAACTGGAGTCGGGGAATCATTTTATTTAGATGTAGTCATTTTAAAAGATGTCACATTTTGATTCATTACCAATTGTAAATTTCTCCTACAATGCCATATTTTCAAATAATTTGGTAATGTGGGTTCCCAACTGTCAAACCCAAATTTGAAAAGCGTAGTCGGGCTGTTGACAATATGATCTCAAAATGAAAAGTTAATCATAAAGCTCCTGACTAGATTCCCAATTTTCAGTTCAAAGTGGGTATAATACAGTATGTTCTCCATAGAGGCCATATTGGGTATACTACAATGTGATAGATGTGACAAAGTAGCGGTGATCAGAAAGCCTCAATGTTAGGTATCAGTCACAAACGGAAACTTATATTTGCTGCTATATTTAACCAAAACACTGACCACATGTTCTGCTTAAATATATCATCAGGACTGGTCAGAATCCTTGATCCCAATGGAGCTGAAGGTCTTCTTCCAGTGCTCTTCAGTCTCACAGACAATCTGCTGAAAACTTTGGCCATGCTGGTGAAATACAGGTTCCATAACTTATGCATTTACCCTGTAAAAACACATGACCATATGAATTAAGTTTAGACAAAACCATGCGACATCCTTACTGACACTTTTATCATATAAATTTAAAGAATAGCTATGTTTTAAGCCTTTTCAATGAAAAAGCCGTTAACCAGGAAACAAGCTAATCAAAATAGATAATTGGTCATGAACACAATTATTAGTTTCTGCCCTACAACATATTGGTACTACCTTAAAAAGCATAATGGTATATCTGAATGTACATTTTATTTTGTTGACTGGTTCACTATAAATCATTTGCTATACATGGCAAAATACATTTAGATCGCACATAATGACACGGAGGGAAACAATGGGATACAGACAAGTCAAAAATTGTCTTTTAAATCGCCACAAACTACAACCGGATATACCTCCCCCTGACCCGGAAACAGTGATGCCTACTTAAAAACAGCGAGGCGTGACGTTGTAGCTAACGTCATCTAGATGCTAACCATAATTGTGCAGATAAAAAAAAACATTGAACATTGTAGTTAAACTTCTGACCACATATCGTCCGTTAGGTACACATATTATCTTTTTACCAAGGAAGCAATTGCTATCATATTAACCATAGAAGATGTCGTGGTCCGCTGAATTAGCTTAGCAACATCAACTTTACTGAACTTCTTAGCCGGAGCGGTCAGAGGATGACGGCGGATTTAAATGCAGCTCGGTGAGGGCTGCCTTGCTAACATCGTCGCTACCTCGGGCTGGAAGAAAAAAAGAAGAACCCTTACCGTGCTTTGATCAGAGGGTCACTTCAGGTTCCTGTCTCTGTCGGGCTGCCCTGTTGTTCCAAGGGCCACCTGAAGATGGCGGTGTACCGGAGGAAATGTAACGCTACCGAGGTGTTGAATCGGAGAAGCAGAGGCATCAGAGATGGTGGGACTCTGATCAGACAAAACCTGAAGCTGCTCAGAGGGATCCTCCTCCAGGTGATGGACAACACGGTGCTATTAAGTCTTTCTGAATAACAGGGCTCAGTGAATGCTTAGTTGGTATAATATCTGATCATTGTTAATTACAGGACAGCAGACATTTCATCAGAGTATGGAGCAAGACCTCAAAATCCACCATAGCATATGAGAATGGCAAAATCTACTTTGATAATTACCAGTGCTGCTACAGCTGGTAAGTATGACTGAATAATAAGCAGTCAGTTTAAAATTTGAAATAGTAATTGACTTCAAATATTAGTTTTTAAGGCTGACAAACAACACTTATCCACTTCTTATACCATGGTATATCCTTGAATCCATGATTGATACAAGTGGTTTTCAGATCTAGAAAATTGTCCATTTTGCACATTTATAGATAAAGTGCTTAAAAAAATGTTGAAAGTCACAAAATGAATGCTTGAATGCTCTGATTTCAGTGTTCATTCTGAGCCCCAAATTCTCTACAAATATCCAAAGCGTTCCAAGTTGGAGAAAATTGAAGATGCCTTACTGTGTCAGAGCCCACTTGTAAGTTTCTTAAAATTCACGTTAGCAAATACATCAATCCTCAATGCGCAATGACTAAATGGAAACAATTACTGACTTTCACCTTGATGTTTTGTCCATTCTGCTGATAGGAAAAAGCCTTAACTTCTCGCTCTGATCATAAACCTTGTCTCTTGGCATTGACAGCCAATAATTGGCTGTGTCGCCTTTCAGCTGAAACGGGGAAAGAGCTGCAGCGAGTTTACCTCTCTCCACACCATAGGTTCAGGTATCTATGAGCCTCTTGAGTCTTCTGAGCATAAGTTAAATATTTCACCTTCAATTCTTGTTCATTACACACACCTTGTAAGCTTGTTTGTCTGTTATTATTTTGGAAGGTACCTTGGCTGGAATGTTTCTCAGGAGACGTTTTATATTAAAACTATTCAAAACAAAGGGGCACCATTTTCTCGACTGGTAAGACAAATTTGCAGTACAGTACTTTGATAGCATTTGTATCTCTAGTGAATAGTGACAGGTTAGTGCATAATGTGCCATAAAGCACAGGATCTTACTGTTTGTGGAACTGCAGGTGTATAAGCCTGCTAAAGACAACCTAATTTAATTTGTTGAAGCCGACGGGATTTTCTTTTTTCACAGGCAGGTATCAGTCAAAATTCCCTCTTGCACCTGGCCATCTTTCAAGTTTTCCCCTTGCAAATTGTGGGAATTTTTGAGATTAACAAAGAGGTACGTGCGTTCCATTATATACTGCATTTTAATTTAGTTTGTGAGTGGTATGTGACAACTAAAATATGCAACTTCACCTTTCAGGTATTTGGGAATAGTGTTGCTGATGTTGTCCTTTCTCAAGGTGTCCTCGCCGTCTCCTACAGCACAAAGTCGGTGAAGCTGTACAGCTTTGAGCACATTGTGAATGAGGTAATTTTATGCACACTTTTTGCACCGGGTTAATAACTTATTTCAATGAATAACATTGATACCGTCACACCAGAAAGAACAGAGTTTTTCCCTTCTATGCTTTTTAAGTCCAATTTGGTCATCTTGCTGCTCATCGCTCTGCTTCACTGATGAATATTTCAATACCTTTTTAAAGTACATGACAGAGAAGTTAATGCTTGGAAAGCAGAGTTCAGCCCATGGGAACAAAACAGTGGGAGAAAGTCCTTTTGGTATCCCAGTCAATATCCACATCACAGGTGAGTCAATATTTGAATATGTATAGTTGTATACACCTGTACACCTTTGTCAAAGTAATATTTTTTCTTCTTATTGCACAGATTGTCCCCCGGTGCTTTTTGAGGTGTCATGCTTTGACAATAGCGTCCAGATTGGAGGTTACCCATGGCATTACATCTACACACCTCCTCAAAAACATCACAAGGGGACTCACCACATCTGTTCACTTAAGGACAACACCATGGTATCAATGACGTATAACCTTTAACTACACATTATATCATGGTATTTTAATAATAATGGCTTAAATGGATTGTGAAATATAAAACATCACACTGCAGTCATTAAATGTCCTCTAGCCTGTAGGTTGTTCAGAGTCTACTCATTATGTCAGGTTAATCCAGGCCACAGATGTATTTGACAGTCTTTGTATTCAGCTGCTGGGCTTAACAGGACAAATCCAAACCTTTTATAACAACTAGACCTGACCACACAACGTTTGATGTGGTATAAATCTGCACAACACATCATGTATTTATCAACATTTCTCGATTAAAAAAATAAAAGAACACAAATGCAACAACTCTATATTCCTTACCAGACCTGTTGTCAACATCCAAGGCTCAGTAATAAATTTCTTGAACAGCAAATCACATTTAGGTTTTGAATTTAGAGTTTGAAAAACAGAAGAATCATTTTGTCCCCGATGACTCTGATGTACATTAGTAAGCACATTAGCCTACAGTGTAAGACAGAGTTTGTTTTATTACCTGGACAAACTGATTCTACATTCACTTCATAGCTATATTTGCTGCAAAACCAGTCATAGAATTATTTTGATTGTTATGTACAGTATGAATTTTGCTGTACTGTGTATAGTCCATATGATTATTCATGCCTGAATTACTTTGTGCTTTTGTGAATTTAGGCTGCAAATGGAATACAAAATATGAACTGCTGTTCCCTGGAGACAGATTGGATTTCATTCCATCCTGATGATTCAGGAAGAATCATTCATGTTGGACCGACCACCATAAAGTCAGTACAACACAACACACTCTACAACAGTCAATTTTTGCGTCATACATTTTCTTGGCATTTTGCCACTACGCTGATATTAAAGAACAAAACCTTTTTCCAGCGTCTTAAAAATTCTTAGTGAACTGAACAGTGAGTTGCCATCCAAGATAGATAAGGGTTTCTCAATGGCAACGCATCGAAACGTCAACGTAAGTGTAATTTTTATTTACGTAGGAGGCTTACGTTGTACTGTTACGCTGAACTGTTCATACACATTAACTTATGTATCATTCATGCCTCCCACAGATCCATGCTTAGCTCTCTACATGTGTACGTGCTCCATTTTCATCAGAAAATTGCTCATTCATACTTCTGCTTTTCAATTATCGTAGTCTACCTCCCAAGTCAGTGTCACGTCATCAGGCCGCACAGTGAAGAGAAGGTTTCATAATCTGGATGATGACCCAGATCAAGAGGTACTAAAATACTAGGTCTTACATCATTCACCCTGTAGTTTCATAAACAATATACAGGGGAAAGTGGGTACGTGCTGCTTCAAAGAAAAGTCATGTAAATGTGTTTTATGACCCCTAATTGCCACAAATCGCTTCAAATTAAACAACAAAATGCTATTTTTAACTATCTAATGGTCAAATGAAGCTAATTAAGATGAATACAACCTGTCAATTTCATTCAACTAGGGTATTATTTTAAATTAAGAATTATCCTGTGACTACAGAACCCTCAGTGTGCTGCACTATGTGTGCTCACACAGTCACAGTCATTTCATTATACCTGGATTTTTAAACATATGCTGTATTTGCGAGTATTATTTAAAGGAAGTATATAATGATCCACTCCCTACTTTAACAGACTTTTCGTAGGGTGGAATATGAGGATGAGCTGGACCTTTTGGCAGTAGTGGTAACAAATGGTGAAGAGGGTGAAGGAAAGGCTCATGTTCGACTTCATGACAACCAGAGTGGGGATTTATTGCGAAGAGTTGATCTGGTAGAACCTTGGGATGAGGTAAGTGTAACAACATTACAGTAATATATGTGATATGTGTGGTATATGAATTTATGTGTGTATCTTGTTTCAGACACATGGACATGAGTTGTTCTTTGACAAAGAGACACTTGTTCATATTGAAAAAAGGAACAATAACTTCTGCTGCCATGTCTACAAACTTCAGACTCTCAGAAAGAAAGAGAGACGTCAGTGACTTGAAGACATTGAACTGCAATATATGCAATTTATTTAAAGGACCTACAGAAATAAATTGTAGAAAAGTGAAATTTGAACTGCAAATTGACTTTGTTAAAGAATTATTTATCAATCATTTCAGGTCTAAAATATTTGTCACACACCTACTTGAACTAGATATAATCAGTAGAGGCAAATTGTAAAAATTACTAATCCCTATCAAGTAGTCCCTACTTTCTTGAGGGGAGGGGATACCCTTTTTACAACTGCAGCAGGTTTTATACATTTTGTACAGTCTTACTGTGAACCTCATAATGATGTTTTTTTTATGTTTGAAGTATTCTGTCCACATAGATACTGTAAGGATACTTGTCAATATACTGGATTTGTGTTTTTTACTGTTTTTTTAAAGAAAATAACAAATGTATTAATAAAGCCTGTATTTCTGTTATCCACACACTTGTCAAGGTATTTAATAGCAACTCTGGTACAACTTAGAGGTGTTACTGTGTATTTGTCATGATTCCAATTGTGCATTAGATCATCAGATCATCATTCCCTTCATCTCCTCCATCTCTTTTATTAGTTTCTTAAACCTGCCGCACATGTACTACCAGTGCTTTGGGAATGGGCCTGTTGGTATGCTAATCACTGTTACTGCGGCTGTCACAATTTTCAAAAAAACAATGGATTTAATCAAGATTTTTAAGTATATTAGTCTCAAATTTAAGAATTACATTTTTGTTACTGAAAACTCAACTCAGCACATAGGCACAGTTTTTTAGTGATTTTTCTTGAGTTGTGGCGTGGCTTGTTGGTGCAGTAGTGCCTTGATGTTTGGGTTTGGTCTCTGGTGGTATTTGGTGAAGCTCTGCCTAACACCATCAGGTTGGTGCATTGAGAGAGGTCTGCAGTATACGTTTTAAGCTGCAGCCATAATTGTTTTTACAGCATTCTACTGAAAAGTTTATCTGGAATTCAGTGTCATTTGGATTAAACATTTTCAACCTCAAATGCTGACTGCAACAACTGTGTGACATAACATATGCAATGATATCAATATTAATCTATCTGTGAAATGTAATCTAGTATTGAGGTATCCACAGACATCTATTATTACTCAAACTTGATGCAAGATAACTCTTATTCTATTAAAATTATTATATATATTATTATATTCAGGTTACGTACATATTCAGACTCAACCACTCGACTGGCAATGGAAAGAACCTGTAGATTTATGGACCTTTCAAAGTAATCGTGACCGCGTTTATGATAATTGAACCCCTTAAATACTTGGGTGTCATTTTAAACAGAGATCATCCTATCTTTGGGATGAGTGGTATCTTGTTACATTTGAAATAAAACGTTATGAAGATAGATTAATTGGTGTTTACCTCAGGAGTTTCAAAAGTTAACTTTGTCAAAGTGAAGGACAATATAATGATCTTCTTCCCTCGTATGGCCCGTCCCTGCTGGCAGCCCATAAAGCCGGATTATTTACATATTTACCTCTACCCACTCCACCTCCACTAACACAGAAGTTACAAAACTAGCAATCTTCCACGGTGTCGCAGCTCGGGTCACGTGACCGCGGTCCTTCCCCTCCGATTCCCTCTTGAGATTACTTGAGTTTTGTCAACAGCCGCTGTTCGTCCAGCTCTACGCGGACCCCGGTGGAGATGGAGGAGAGGAAAGCCTTCCTGTTCGCCCTGTGCGCGGCCGTCTCGGTCGGCCTGACCTCCATAATCTTCGTGCTCAGATGGGTTCTGCACTTCCGAGAAGGTTTGGCCTGGGATGGAGGAGCAGCCGAATTCAACTGGCATCCGGTTCTGATCGTCAGCGGGTTTGTTTTCTTGCAGGGTTTAGGTGAGGTCAACGGTGGTCCGTCAGGTTTTGGGGTTGTAGTTTTACGAAATCAGGGACAGCTGTGGTGAACGGTTACTGAAGACCGAGGCAACGCTCTGTTGATATGTGGCGCAGTATTCCGAATTAAAGTGAAACTTCCACAGTTACGAACTTTGTCCCTTTAAAATGTGACGTTTCAAAGAACGGGAGTATTTTCAACAGAAAGTTCACACGGAAATCTGAGTTTTAAGTGATACCGAAGAAACAGAACGAGTGATTAATTAATACAAAATCGCACACAAGTCTTAAAAATAACCAATCAAATTTTCAGGTTATGCTTTTTAAAATCCTAAACCTTTTAAATCCACAGCAGTACCCCTTACAGTTGAATTAATTTCCCTTCATTCTGGTTGTTTTGCATATATCTTTTCATACACATTTACCTAGGATGCATCATGATAGATTTGGTACATTTGGAACCTTTGGACTGATGACTACAGTTGAAAATAACTGTGTGAAGATGGACCTATTTGTGGTTACTTCAGACTTTAAGTAACATAGTACATACTTGTTGAATGTACTTTTAAAAAAGGGACAATATGTCATCAAAGAAGTGATATTGGATGTTTCTCTCTCAGCTATAATTGTCTACAGACTCCCTTGGACCTGGCAGTGCAGCAAGCTACTGATGAAGTTTATCCACGCCGGACTCCACTTACTGGCCTTGACCTTTGCTGTCATAGCCATGGTGGCAGTTTTTGACTTCCACAATACAGCCAAAATCCCCAACATGTACAGCCTGCACAGCTGGCTGGGCCTCCTGGCTGTAATACTGTACTCCACACAGGTAAAATCTCTCTCATCCAACATTACAATGACAACCTGATTACTTTGGATGTTTTTGTGAAAATAGGCTTAAATCATACATTTTGTGCAAACATGCACCGTAGTTGTGGAATGCAAACCATCATTGCGGCCCCTCTATGACCCAGGCTTCTGCTGGAATACATTTAGTCTCAGATGATGATGTCATATCAAGAGTTGATGATTTGTTTGACACCAAAGAAAGGATAAATGTCCTTCAGCATCAATGATGCAAGTGTGTGAAGTGGAAATGATTATGTTGACAGTCGTGAAATTTTAAGTTTAAGTAATACAAGTTTCTCATCAACGTTTTGTAATGTTTGTTTGTTTTAAACAGAAGTCTTTTGCCATACAGTACATTTTCCAATGCATAGTTTCTCTTTTCTCCCCCAATGAGCAGTTTGTTCTTGGAGTGGGTTTATACTTGATACCCGTTACACCTCTATCCTGGAGAGGAATGTTTATGCCCCTCCATGTCTACAGTGGTCTCTTACTCTTTGGCAGTGTTATAGCCGTGGCACTCATGGGTATCACTGAGAAACTCATTTTTGCCCTGTAAGTATTTAGAGCAGGACATTAATGAGATAGTTTTGGTAAATGGATAAATAAACTAAAATAATGTTGGCTTGAGTGACTAAAATATTTTTTGTACTCAATCACTAAGGAAAGACCCAAAGTACAAGGACTCACCCCCAGAGGCAATTTTTGTGAACGTACTTGGAGTTCTTCTAGTGGTTTTCGGCGGTCTGATCCTCTGGATTGCTACTCGAAAGTCTTGGAAACGTCCCAGTGACCAGGGCTTGCACCCTCTGCATACCAATGGGGGAGGTGAGGATAACAGCAAAGTTGGCCCAGCCCTGTCTCAACTATCTGGTGGAGCGGAAGCTGAGACTTGTGGGGATGTCAGGAGGAGGAGTAATAAACTAGATGACGAGGCCACATAATGCACTGTGACTGATGGACGTCTGATTCTGCCTCCTTTGTGCAATGTTTGTATACCCAGACTACACTGGTCACATAGAAAGAAGCACATCATGCTGATCCTTCCATACATCTATTTCTCTCTTGTGTTTCTTCATAATGGCATTATTACGAGGTTTGTTTTCTGCAACATTTTTGTAAGTACACAAAAATCACATGCTCATGTTGTTATAATCTTCTGTATTCTGATTTTTTTAAGTATATGATCAGAAATCCTCCTTCTAATTCCAATAAATCATTGCATTCTTACTGTGAAGACAATCATGGATACGATTGAGTCATGTGGGCTACATTTGTGATGGTTGCCGAGTTATCGTTGTCAAAACACAAAGTATGAGAAAATAGTCCATACACTGAATAATTTTCTCCCGAAGTATAATCTCAAAAAAGCAATGTTTCGACCAACAAGCTCAAAATAAGGCAAGTCTCATTTTTCAGTTTTTGCCCAGTATTTGATCACTACTTGTTGGATGTGTAGCATTGTTGATTTTGTGTTACTATAGTTATAGTATGATGAGGGATATGACTTCCAAAGCATCTGTGATGAACTTGCGCATCTTCAGCCAAGTCATAATAATAAACATTATTGCTGAAACTAACAACACACCTACAAGTTTGTATTTTTTTTGAGTATATTGTGTAATCATTCATTCATCAGGCCAGAAAAGGTGATTCCGGCATTTAATGACCTAACCTACTTTAACAGCAACATTTACTGTTTCTGATGATAAGACTTGCACGAGGGTGAGAAATTTAGACTAATCCTCTGTAACATTGCTTACTGTTTTGTGGCGTTGCTTGCATGAAGCCCCTATTTAAGCTCATACTGAATTATAGTTGTTAATTGATGACATCTGGCTTATGTCTCTTGTTGGTCACTGTCTTACATCACACAAATTATTATGTTTCATATATTTCCACAGATGGAACATTATCTGCAAATTACTATATTAAAATTTGGAATTCATTTTGCATTCATTTTCTTCATCCCTAATTTAAGCAGACTGTTATTGTGGCTTAAACGAAAACCAGACCACATCGGTTATATAATTAAATAGAGAAATGCAGATAATTCCAATAGAGTCGTCATATTTTCCTTGGCATTGTAATTAAACTGATTTTGAGCTCTGAGTTGCATGTTTGTGCCTTCAGATGGCAGCAGAACCCCGAGCAGCACAGCCACGTCTTAGCCAAATCACTCTTTTTGACTCCTCTCAGCATCTGTAGCAGAGCTGATAGCTGCTTTTTGTTTTGGCTGTGTGTCGGCCAAATACATTTTGTATCAGGTCGAAAACGTATCTTAAGGTTTGTTAACTGCAGATTGTTAAATTGTTTACGCCGAGGTTGTACACTGGTGACATTTTGTGCATTAACCGCTATGTTATGCTAGCCCATCATGCTTAATTTAGCGCTCAATAGAAACGAATGCGCATGACAGCACTACTTACTCTTTCGCTAATTTGCACCACTGGCCTCGTTAACAAGTGTGTCTCTCGCTGAAAATACTCAGTTGAAAACTTAAAAGATGTTTCCTGTCAACTTTTCATTCACTAACTTTCGAAGTCACGTTCTTACCATGTGTAGTCATGTAATTGGCCAACTTGGTGCACAAAAGGGATAGCTAGGCTAACGATTTAGCTAGCTGTAAAAAGGAAGGCTAACGTTAGCACAGGCCGGTTTGATGCTATCAGTGTTTTATAGTAAACTAAATTTCATCTATTTTGACACGGGGTATTATTGTATGTATGTGTTTGATATGTATGTGTAATTAATATCAGAATCACAATGGCCAGGTGTGAAGTCGGATCTGTTTACATTTTGCCATGCTAACGTATATGAACCGTTGTGACACACTGCAGGGTGGGGCTCGGTTAGCTTATCGTCAAGCTGTACTTTTAGCTGAATTGTAACAAGTATTAATGCGTATACAATCAAATAACATTGAAGACCGTAACGTTATAGATCTCTCGTTATTACAATAACTAATCCTGTTGTCTGCTTGGCCTGTGAAGTGTTTTGTTATGGTGCTGCAGCTGTCAGATGTTCCACATGTACACTGAGGCCGCCGCTGAAGATGTCACAATTGTTGAAACATACAGACAATAAAAACTTTGCTAACTGAGACAAACGTGTTTTTACACAGCTTTGGCATCATGTCTGACAAAAGTGAGCTGAAAGCAGAACTGGAGAGGAAGAAACAACGCCTGGCACAGATCCGAGAGGAGAAAAAGAGGAAGGAGGAGGAGCGCAAGAAGAAGGAGGTAATATGTCCAATATTTATTTTGGTGGCAGTAATCTCCCAAACACTCATTGTAAAACATCTAATCAGAATTTGTTCCCTAATCTATCCCTGAAAACAACCGTATAAATGATTTGTGACTGTAAATGGGGATGCCAAAAGTAAGAAAATGTACCTTTGACATCACTAGTGGCAGCTCCTGTGTCTTCACACCTGATGAGCAAAACCCAAATCGTTTCTGCAGACTGATTCATACAATTATAAGTTAGTATGGCTGTCATTATTGATTATTTTGAAATTTTACTGATTATGTTGATTATTAATTGAACAGTCTATATCCATATTGTATATATGTATTGAGCATTTTGTGAAATGAATGAATGAAAATGTTTGAGAGCACCCATAACTAAAATTGTTGAACAAATTTGGTCATGATTGCAAGTTCGGTTTGTACTAGTGAAATGAAATATGTACTGTATTTTTACAGGCAGAGCAGTTGAAAGACGCAGCACCTCAACAGGATGACTCTGATCTGGAGAAAAAAAGGCGTGAAGCTGAGGCCCTCCTACAGAGTATGGGCATAACTCCAGATGTTCCTGTCGGTGAGTTTGATCTTTTAGGTCCTGTGAGCTGCCGAAATGTAGATGGCTGAGATCATGTATTGTATCCTGAGTTGGACATTATTGGTTTGTTTTTTTGTTTCTTTTTGTTTTTTAATTTGTAATGCTGACTGTACATTAGAGTTGGTAGGCTACGTAGGCAACATCTTTATCACCTCAACACTAAGTCTTCCTGTTAGAAGATTCAGCCTGCCAGCATGTCAATGTAGTTTTTTAGTCGAGCGTACACAAGCGTACTGCATGGTCACCTTTTTATTTTCCTATCAGTGACATTGCCTAAAACTCATATGATCTGACAATGGAGTCCTTGAAATGCGAAAATCAAAATTCATGACATAGCGATGAAAGTGAATGTACTTTTTACAACTTTTACCCATTTCTTGATTGGTCGGGTTATAATAACATGTAATACAGCAATTTAGAGCACAACAGTGGGTACCAATCTAGTTTAGCATTGTAAAAATGCTAAGGGGCGACGTGGCTTAGGTGGTAGGGTGGTCACCTAGTGATCGAAGGGTTGCTGGTTCGATCCCTGCCCGTCCATGTCGAAGGTCCCTGAGCAAGACCCTAACCCCAAATTGCTCCTGACAAGCAAGTGGGCCTTGCATGGTTACCTCGGCTGTCGGTGTGTGAATGTGTGTATGAATGTGTGTATGAATGGGTGGATGAGAGGCAAACACTGTAAAGCGCTTTGAGTGGTCTCAAGACTAGAAAAGCGCTATAGAAATGCAGTCCATTTACCATAAAAATTGTTGTGTTTTATACTTGTATAATTGTACCAAAAAAAACAACAACAACAACAAAGAACCCTTAATTGCAGCATTAAAATTAAGATAAGTAGGAAAATTGTGCTTTTCTGCATAGTTCCAACTCTCAATTTTTTGAGAATGAGATTATCGAACAACTATGCTATGATATAATTTTTAATTTTAATAAATCAACATAACTTTGGTCAAGCTCATTTTCCATTTGATTCTCTAGGCTTTCATCCATCACATGCTTCAAATTGCCTCAAGGACAAAAGAGAAGTGTGCAGTGATATCCAGATTGATTGACACGTTAAGAATGTATTTAGTATGTCACTGCAATTTTTTGACAGTGATGCTGTATTGCTCAGGCGAGCATGCTTAAAGATGAGTGTCACTTTAGATAATTGGTATGTTCACTGCCTTTACAGAATGCTGAAACTACAAAAGTATCCATACAAAGACTGTATCTACCAGATCTTATTTTAGCATGTGCAGAATTCAGTGATTCAACAATAAAATCACGTGTATTTGTTTCAGGTGTATTTGTTTCAGGTGGCCAACAGTAGCAGTTCTGTTAGAGCATTGTCGCAGATTTAACAGCAGGTGGCAGAAGAGATCCATAAAAGTCTTTAGGAGCCTCCCGCTCTGCATACAAGACTATATTGAAAATGACTGAAAACAAATTTTGAACGTGAAGATATATCCTACATCTTTGGAATCAGACCAATGCCGTATCTGCACTGACAATCATTATATTTAGCGATCTCACAAAATGGTTTGTCCCATATGATGATTTTTATTTTCCAAGAAATTAGTGTATTATCACTTTTCTTTTATAATGTGCTTAATGATATTATTGCTGTTAGAAAACACTTAT
This sequence comes from Brotula barbata, assembly GCA_900303265.1. Lineage (NCBI taxonomy): Eukaryota > Metazoa > Chordata > Actinopteri > Ophidiiformes > Ophidiidae > Brotula > Brotula barbata. The sequence continues at coordinate 21,318 of OMNV01004953.1, read as the reverse complement.
TTTGTTTATTCATGTTATGTCTTAATTTTCAATGTTGCCCCTGTGACACTGATGCATTTGTACTCCACTGTAAATTTCTGGGCTTCTGCCTGTTGTAACAGATTATTATCGTCTGTTTCACTATATAGTCCCTCCTCCCATGTCTCCAACTTCAAAATCGGTGGGCACGCCAAGTGAGGCAGGGAGCCAGGACTCTGATGGAGCTGTGGGACCCAGGTACACTCACACTCACACCTCAGCAAATGTTTTACTCATAAATGCTTTCCCTGCTCCCAAAAGAGTATATGACAGCACAGTGCCATGTTGCTTTATGCTTAGGTTTTTATTTGTGGCAAAAATTATGTACTGTTTCTGCACCGAGGGCAAAATGTTTGGCTGAACTTGAATGCTTAGTTTTTTTAAAATCTTTTCCACTGTAATCTCTGTTGCTGCAAAGGACTATCAGTACTAACAAAATGTTTTTAAAGTTTTTATTTCATCTGGTTCAACACTCAGCAAAACTCCTGAAACATTTTGCTGAGAGCTTTTCACTTTATGTTTGCATTGTGTGATTTTCATCATTGTAAAATGTAGAGGAAGGCCACGAATGTGTAAAGCATGATCAAGAGTTTCTGTGCATAAGCCATGAACACAGTTTTATATGCTACAGTGAATGATGACAAGTGTTTCCCAACTGTGTGCATGTTTAGTTAATCTGTTTGCCGTTGAATTAAAACAATTCTAAATTAACAATAAAACAGCAGGCTGCTCTGATGCCTGGGGGACTTCTTAACCCCTAATTAGAGCCCCTTCCCTGGGCTGAAATTCAAGCTCCCCCAGTGTCCCATCAGACCCAGGGAGCTCTTCCCCCTGCACGTTGACTCATTTCCCTCACCAGCTTGGCCATTTCCTACACACATGGAGGTCATGTTTTCTCCCTGAGGGTTCTCTCTTTCTCCCTCCCTGCCTGTCTACACAACACTCACAGCCTTTGGTGTGATACAGTTCAGGCTGTATCAGCCCCTCAGGCTCCACATTGCACCCTGCGTCATCCTGCTCAGTGGGTCTGTGTGTCCATGCATTTCAAGCAGATATATTCTTACAACAGTGGGTGTTGTGTAGGCAGATACAAGCTTGATTTGAATTGCAAAATATCAAAAAATCGAGGTTGAGTGTGTTTTGATTACACGTGAGATCAATTGGTTTGTGACCTAGGAACCAATCAGCATGCTGTGTGCGAAAATGCTAACTTCTCCATTCTGCCTGTTTTTTGCTCGACCATGTCTCTCTCACTAATGCTGCCTTGTTGCTGTGACACTAACCAGGACTCTGCACTGGGACTCTGACCCGTCCACTCTTCAACTTCATTCTGATTCTGAGCTGCGGTACTGGACACTCTCTTCTCTCCTTTCCTGGTCATTTTTCCTTCTCTCAATCTATGGCATGGTTATGTCTTTCAAAGTCCTTATTCATGTAATGCAGTCTGTTAAGTCTTGCCTGCATGCAAGAGCAGTCAGACAAAAAAAGTCTCGGTCATCATATGAAATAGCCACACATAATTTTACCAACACAGTTGTCTAGGAGGTGAGAATAGTTACGTATGTCTTTCTTGTATGTGTTCTCTGTCCTGTTAAAATTGTTACCACCGTGCAAAGTGGTGCTGTACAGTGTTTGAGTTGTTTTGTGCTTTTAGGCGTGCAGCCCCAAAACTGGGAATGGCCAAGGTCACCCATGTGGACATCCCTCCACGTGAAACTGTTTCCTACACCAAAGAGACCCAGACCCCCATTGTGACCCAGCAAAAAGAAGGTGATGCTCTTGTAATCTTGACACACTGTCTGCATGTATGTAAAGTCCTGATCTATCTGTTTCCTCTTCAGTGTAAAGTATAATTTCTAATTATTTACTGCAAACATTTGTTTCATGTTTCTTGCATTCAAGGTCGTGTATGGGATTTGAATGTATTTTCACTACCATGACATTAACGGCTATATGTGTTGGATATAGACGATATTCGATGTTGTGTTTGCATACATAGTGCTTTGTAGCTGTTTGTGCAAGTGCATACCCACAAGTGAACAAGTGGAATAGATTTGGTTTTTTACCGAGCACTGAGATGAAAGTAAAGGGAAATTGCAGAGGCCCGAGAAACGTAAGAAGTCAGAGGAGAGATTAAATTCAGACAAGCCCTGCCCCCCTCCCCCTGAGCCCCCACATGCAGTTCTCCTCTGACTGTCTCCTCTGACTTTTTGTAATTAATGAGCAGGATGAGAAAAACAGTATCAGGAAGGAGAATGGAGATAGGAGGAAAGATATAAAGGTCTGTGCATACAGCTGCCTTCTGCATCTGAAGCATGTCGATATGTATGTAATTGCTGCACTGGAGCTTTTATGTGGTAGACTGGGCTACTACTGACATCCACATGTTGAACACATGTTCCCGTAAATATGCGATATTTGTCAGCGTGATACTTGTTCTTCTAGGTTTGTGGATGACAGATGATGAATAAAAGCGCATGACAGAAATTGTGATCTTTTTTGCCACAGTGCCTACCTCCAACTGTTATTATATTGTGTTGGAGTAAGCCTGTCTTTCAAGACGATTTTGGTTGTTTGCTCAGTTTACTTGCATCGGCTTTCTCAAATTTAAAAGCCTGGTTAGAATTATAAACAGTATCCAGCAAAGTAGTGTTGTCCGATCAGTCTTCTGTTGGATTTGGTATCAAACTATACAAATATTGACTTTCATTTCATGGAAATCATTATTTAATAATTTATATGTATTATTTTTATGTTATGGTCATGTATTTGAAAGAATTACATTTTATCATCATTTTCAAAAAAATCAAGGAAGACATTGGCAAGTGTATTAAATGGTTTCAAACACCACCCCAGTACTTTGTGGTGCAGAAATTTCTGGGGCTGCGTGCTGTGTTGAGTAAGAGGAAATTGTGTGATATTGTGGAAAACTATGTACAGAACTATTGAAGGATGAAGAGCATACCTTTCTTCTGTTCTGTTCGTGGAGGCACACTGACTCTAGTGGGCATCTGTGTTAAACAAAGATGGTTTCTGCCGGCTGTTCAACACTAGGCCCCCTTCCCCTCTTTGCCACTATGTAATCATTTCATCAACTTCCTCGCTTCCCTGTCTTCTCCCTTCACTGAACAGACACATAACAAAACACACTCAGTGACATTGTGCATTTTCACACCATCACTTCTGGCACTCGATGAGACGGCATCCCCTTCCCAGCTTGCTCCCCTCAGCGCATATTTGATGTGTAGGGTGGCGTCAGGCCTGCTCTCTGATTGAGCGATTTATCATGTTGTCAAGAGGAAGCAGTGGCACAGCACTCTCAAGGTCAGCAGGTGGTGGCATGAGAGCTGCTGCCGTGTCCTGGCTGCTGCAGACCCTGGGTTCCCTGCAGGTTTTCCAGGGTGTCTCAGAGGCCAAAGTAAAGACTTGGGATTTAATGTCAGCTGCCCTACTGACCCAAACAAAATCCCTCAAACACAAAAAGGATGCATCTCTGGGTCATAGAGCTGGTTCAGGTTTATGAGCCCACACAGGATGGACTGTAGTCAGTCTGAATTAGCCTATTCAGTCTTGAAAGTCATTGTAACCTTTGGGGCTATTTAATTTAGGTATCTGATAATGCACTAAGGCTCTCTGCAATGCATCTCTGAATGGTCAATTGCAGCACTCTATGGACGGCAGGCAGTATGTTCCTAAGTGTTGAGCCAGAAGCTAACTATCTATAAAGTAGCAATGCCTTCTTGTACTGAACATCAGCTTCCTGAGAAGACATCCCATTCACTATGTCTCACAATTAATGAAATTGCGCAATTTGACTTAAACTGAAAATGGCTTTCCTGTGTAGCTTAGCTAGTATGTTTGACTGTTCCCTCATTGTTTACATAGCATCTCAGTTGTTATGCTAGCACAGAGTAAAAACATCAGGGCTATTTTTTTTCAGTAGAAGCATAAAATGAGTCATAAATTCATTTAAAATTAATACAATGTGTGAAATAATTCTTTGGTAAGTAGCCAGATAATGAGGAGGATTTCACGTTGTCAGTGGGAGATCATCCCAATGGGAATAAACCCAGGGCGGTCAGGACACTGATGTACGGCTGTTATCCTTACTTATACACCTGCAGATTGGTTTATTTCAGCACCACCAGTACAACATGTCCAGACTTCAATAGTAGCACTGAAACAAGAGGCTGTAATTATGGAGTAAGATGTTGATGGAGGTGGGGGGGAGTGGATGTAGAGTGGTTGGTCTGGTAAAGCATTTATTTAAAAAGGCTTATCAAGAACATGAGAGTATGTAGAGCTGTTTAGTAAATTCAATATTCAATTAAATCTGATTGTTTTAATCACTCTGAATTCAGAGGCCGGTCAAAACTTTTAATTACAAAAGCCCTTAATGTTCTCCTTGTTAGAAGTGCCACTTATAATTGTGGTCACATTTTCTGCGTGTGATTATTAGCACTGTTAGATTTCTATTGTATTCCTCTTGCCATAGGGTAGCGGTCGCGGGTAGCGGAAGAGGTCTTTTTTTTTTATATCCATGTATGAGCAAATGATTTCAATACTTGGACTCATATTATCTGGTCTTAGATAATGGATGGATGGATATCTAGTCTTTTTCCTCACCTTTGACTCTGACTTTGTAAAGGATATGTTCTTTATATTGAAACAGTGCTGGCTGTGGTATTTCTTTTCACTCAATGCCTCTGCTTCTGATCTACAGACCTTAGTGCTTTTCAGAGCCGTGTAACCAGTATGGCAAATATTAAACATCAGCTCCACAGCTGACTGTGTCTGGTACATTGTGCTTTTCAAATGGTCAATTTAGGTTTGATTTTATCATGCAAATATTTTTTCCACCCTCAAATGTTGATATTCTACTAAATTGTCACTTGCACTAGCAGCAACCCAGCAGTGGCTGATTAGAACATATGATTAGAATAACGTTTGCCCGAGTTAAAGTAAACCAGAAGTTTGTGACTTATCACCAGTTGATTGTGTTGTCTCGACGTTTTGCATTAGCACAAAAGGCACTCAGAGTGTGCAGTACCTGACTGTTTTTAGATTTCTTTCACCTCTGCTACATGTCATAAATTAAAATACTTACACATTTGAATCACCTCTAAATAAATTTTTTTTTAATGCCGCCTTTTGTGTTGGAATGACATTGATCATGAACTCATCTTTGATGTCAGCAATTGCCCAACAAGTTAAAGAAGCAACAAATGATGGTTCAATTCATGTTTGCGTCTCCATTGTGCAAGCGTTTCTTTATTGGCCTTTGTATGGCAGTGACGAAGGCTGCCGTTTGTGCTTGGGTGGAACTCTGACTCCTGTCCAGTCCTGACGTATGGAAAGAGGAAGACACCTGCAGCAGGCAGCAGAGGTCATTTAGTTTTATACTTTTGCATCACTGGCCGCACGTCGTGTTTGCATTAATATATTGTCCACTGACAAAGACCTGTCATTACCCCCCCACCCATATCC
>OMNV01004953.1:1677-15793 GCA_900303265.1 Brotula barbata | reverse complement strand
AGCACCCCCACCCTGGCTTCCTCACCAAAAGCTTTTATTTCTTAAGTGGTACAAAAGCCATAATTGGGGCTGCTTTGAGAGGAGGTGTCAGTGTATGGGACATCGGTGATCCTGGCGAATTCTGTTAAATGCACACCCCCACCTCCCTTCACCACCACCCACCTTACGCACAACACCCTCCACACACACACACACACGCACGCACACACACACACACATCCCCAGCGGGGTCACCAGGATCACTAGCTTTTCTCCAAATGGCCATTTTGGCTGGCAGGTGCATTATACCCTTTATTTTCAGATTGTCTATCCGCTTCTAATGCCTGGCAGGTTGATTGCTCTGGCTGCCTCACCAGGGAGAGGGCTGACGAGCACGGCCGGGACTAGCTGAAAGACAGTGATTACTGTTTTCCTTTAAGCCTGATTGAGGCCCTTGAAAGGAAAGATTTTAACCTTCTCCTGTTGGTTGCAGAGTATAGCCGTACATTGAAATGGCTTGTGTCATCAGCACAGTTCTGTAAACTCATCAGTGCACCCAGTAACCTTCCTCAAACCTCCTTCTGAGAAAAGGGGTAAATCACTTTATGGACAAAGTGACAGATGACATTATCATTTAGATTATCTCAGTAGGAAGGAAATTCTGGCATGCAGCGCTGTCATCATAGATTAACTATAAGGCTCATGCCAAGATTAAGCGCCTGTAGGAACCAGGAAAATATTTCCCTTCTCCTTGTGAATCTGTTTGGTCCTGGTGTTGCCATTATTTTTACATTGGAAGCATACTTTATAGATCGCTGCTAAGATATATGTTTAGAAAAAGCATGTTCATCTTCTTTGCGATAGACCCAGTGTGCAGTTTGCCAGCTGGTCTTGCCTACAAGCTGTATTTTGTTGTACATTCTCTGAAGTTGAATAGCAGTGGAAAGACCTCCTGCTGAGATGGTAATTGCATGGGCTTGCCATTGAGGGAGAAGCTTGTCTGGGGGCAGCCAGGCGGAAAACCCCTGTGCCATCCCCATGCCACCTCTAAAGAGAACAAGACAATCCCAGCACCACCATCTGCTTTTGCACCATGCCGTCATCTGGTTGGACCAATGAAATTGTCCTGGGCAGCTGCTCCACACCCTCTGCCCTGTTGCCCCTTGGCCTAAAAGGGGACAACTTGTTAGCAGGACGTGGAAGAGACAGATACACTGACAGCTACACAGTCTTTTGAATGGCTGGAGTCTCATTAACAGTGGGAAAACAGGGATACTTGCGACAAGAAGACACCCGCTGCTCCCCTCTCCCTTTTAACACAAATGACAAATTTCCGTGCTTTAGAGGTGCAAGTTCTCTTTGAAAGGCAACATTGTGCTGACAAACCAAACAAAATCAATCTATTGCCACACCAGTCGTCCCAGGAGCATAGTCTTTTTAAGATACACTGACCAAAAGGTGTGAAATGTCTAGTACTTTGTCAGTCCTTACATTAAAATGCACTTTACAACCTCAACTATACTACAATCAGGTTTTCTGTAAATCATGGATAGACATTGATAGATTAAAAAAAAAAATCACAGTTTGTTTACTTCAAGTGACAGACAGATTATGTAATTGTAAATTGATTTACATGTAAATGGTGGAATTCTGTTTATTCTGTGCCTGTAGACGGCTTAAGAGTACAAATTTACAGTAAAAATATTGACTGCAAGTAAACATATTGAGTTAGCTTTAATCAATTTTTACACTAAACGTACCCTGGGATTTTTATATTTATCATTCATACATTAATTGTCAGACACAATCTACTTTATATATCAGAATCCTCAATATTAGACTGCTAGAACTCTCTTTTGTTGTCAACAGAAGAAGTAGAAGAAGAGGAAGAAATCGCTCCGCCCGAACCAACAGCTGAGGCTCAACCTGAGAAACCAGACCAGAAAGAGGAGGAGGAAGGTACAGGGTTTATGTATTTATGATCTGCCCAGTCAAAGATGCACAATGGGGATGTGTGCATTTAGATTTCAGTTTGCGTGTGTGTTTCTCTGTGCAGCACCCCCACACGAGCTGACTGAAGAGGAAAAACTCCAGGTCCTGCACTCTGAGGAGTTCATGACTTTCTTTGACCACAGCACTCGCATCATTGAACGGGCCATATCTGAGCACGTTAACGTCTTTTTTGACTACAGCGGTCGTGACCTAGAGGAGAAGGAGGGGTAACTGGAAGATCTGGTTTTAAGAACTTGTAATTGATCGATTGAAAGAACTGCCTTTATTGATTTGTGGTGCCGTGTTTTTTTAAGTGAAATCCAGGCTGGAGCAAAGCTGTCGCTCAACAGGCACTTCGTGGATGAACGCTGGTCCAAGCATCGCGTGGTCACCTGCCTAGACTGGTCCCCACAGGTCATTCTTATACATTTTCACACATATAATTGTCATCCGTGTAACACAATGCTTTGCACAACGCTTTGCACAATGCTTCTAATTGTGATCTTTGCGCAAATTGATGCACTGTGTGCGTAAGTGGTCTTAATTGGCTGTTGAAATAACTCACTTTCGCAAAGCCATAATGCTTTATGATTACATAGCTTGAGTTTGACAGGATTTACTTTTAGCCAAGTCCCCCAGGAAAAGTAACTTATGTCACGCACAAATTGTCACTTAGTCGAGGCCATAATGATTTGTTTCCTCTGATGTCCAAGGTCATTTAATGCATGATTGGACAATGACTTTTGACAGTGATTGAACACCAACTCTTTGTTTGCAATATTTGCTTGCTCAGAGCAATGTCCCTGGCCTGGTGATTAAAGATCGTTTATTCACAAAGTGTAAATCTCACTTTTGATATTAGAAGTGGCAGAGGTTAATGTTTTATTTATATCTGGATAATCTTTCTAGTGCTTCTATGGTAGTCATTTTCCGATTTTACATATTCCCTTTAAAAGAGCCTCAATGGCGTTCTTTGTTTAAGTCTCCTTCTGTGTGTTTTTAGAACTGTTAAATCTGAAATGGTTCTGAGGGGAACTTAACCAGCCATAAATCTTGGGTGGTTACTCACTCTCCAAGGCATTTAGGAGCAGCAGCACACATTGAAGGCTAGGCTTGTTCACATGGAGCCAAGCCTGGGGGGCACGTCTGCCTCCACTTGACATTCATTTGAGCTGATTTTTCTGTCACCAGTATCCTGAACTTCTGGTTGCCTCATACAACAACAATGAGGACGCTCCACATGAGCCAGACGGTGTGGCCTTGGTATGGAACATGAAGTATAAGAAGTCTACGCCGGAGTACGTCTTCCACTGTCAGGTACTCAAAGCAACCCAGAGCATTACCTTCCTCCTTTCTCCCTCCTCTCCGTATTCCTTGTGTGTGGCTTCACTTATGACACACATAGAACAGCGCCAACTGTCCCCTTCTTGCTCACCCCAACTCCCTCTGCCTCTAAACATCTCACCCGCTGCCTTCATCCACATAGGGAGTTCACTGGGCTGGCATCCACTGCTACCACTTCTGCCCATAAACACGCGTTGTTCAGGCGCCAGAGAAAACCTGTGATGCAGCAATTGACTGGAATCCCAGCACTCCACTCGGATTGAGTGGGTGGTGCAGGGATGGTTATCGGGTGCATCTAAAAAAAAAGGGCTCTGTGTTAAGACAAACTACCAAAGAGAGCAGTAGAGCTCCTCCGCTGGCCAGCCTTATTACACTGCCTGCCCTGAGGGGCCGAGTCCAAGACAAGTTAAGTAAAACCACATGGCGTTGGCTACAGAGCGGATGTAGTTGCAAGCATGTTGCTCAGATGAATACAACCAAAGAGAGGTGTGAACGCAATTTTCTCCATGCCTCCAATTGGGCTCGAAATGAGATTTTCCTTATCCATGTATCATAATTATTGTGAGGAAAAGATTACTGAAAGCACATGTCGTGCTAAGACTGAGATAAGCAAGGCAGTGGGAGCACACAGCATATAAAACCATAGCCCTATAATAAATTTTAATGAGTTTAGACAGCATAACCCATAAATAATACCAAATAAACTTGATGACCAGCATCCAAAATGTTCTGCTTACACTGTTGGTACTGAGGCATGAGTCATGGAAAACATAGGATTGTTAAAACTAAATGAAAACAAGCAGCATGGTCTGTTGCAGTCTGGCATATAGCTGCATTGTCATGACTACCAAATGTCTGTATGCTAGGCTATTTGTAGTGAGCTGAAAATGGTGGGCTCCTGCCCGTGGTGTTTTCTGATTGGAAATGACATGGTGGCACATTACTAGAGGCCTGTCTCGCTATAAATGTGTGTTTTCACCACTGGAGAAACTCAACATTTTTTTTCTTTCTGCTTCTATCTTGACAGTCTGCTGTTATGTCTGCTGCTTTTGCCAAGTTCCACCCAAATGTCGTGGTGGGTGGCACCTATTCTGGGCAGATAGTACTGTGGGACAACAGGAGCAACAAGAGGACCCCAGTTCAAAGGACGCCCCTGTCAGCAGCAGCACATACGGTACAGTGAACGGCTGACATGGAGAGTGGACTTGTGTTTAGAGGTGATACAGAAGAAGGGTTTAATGTCTGCCTTGCTCCCTTTGCAGCACCCAGTGTATTGTGTGAATGTGGTTGGCACTCAGAATGCCCACAACCTGATTAGCATCTCCACTGATGGGAAGATGTGCTCTTGGAGCCTGGACATGCTCTCTCAGCCACAGGTGAAATATTCATATAATATTTATAATTATGTAATAGTTATTACTGGACTCTAGTTTCCAGTGTGGTATTTCCCACGCAGTCTCCCTTTTTGTGCAGAGCTCATGTTTCACTGTCTAGGTAATTGACTAGTTGCGTCATTTCATCTGCTGCCAAAGGCCTGAATGCAAAACAATAACATTTTACTAAGGGCTAGTTGAATTCAGAGTATACGTTAATAAACTGTTTGGTGATTATTTTTTTTATTATTATTTATAGGCTGTATTTATAGGCTTTATTGGCATGGTGAATGTTGACAAAAAGCTTTAAAGCGTTATGTGTGTTGTTCCACGCTCCCTCCCCTCCACAGGACAGCATGGAGCTGGTGTTCAAGCAGTCCAAAGCTGTAGCCGTCACCTCCATGTCTTTTCCTCTTGGGGATGTCAACAACTTTGTGGTGGGCAGCGAAGACGGCTCTGTCTACATGTCATGTCGTCATGGAAGGTGTGTTCACAAGCTACCACAGTCCCCACCGTCCGTACGAGCCACTGCCAGGAAACTGAGGCGGCTTGTTAGGCCCACCTAGAACCGTGTGTCAAATAAATATAGCCCACTCACTTCCCAATGCAACACAAATCCAACACTTGATCTCCTGCCTTTTGAGGTTTCACTCCTGCCCAGTCATCCTGTTTTTCTTTTCCGCTTGTCAGTTGTGTTTGTAAAGGTCGTTCAACATAAACAGGGCACACATGCAGGGGAAACAAATCATTTTTTCCCCCTGTCTTTTTTCCTTCTAAGTATGTTTCTCTGGTTGAGAGAGTTTGTTTACAGTCAGTTGTCCCAGGGAGAATTACAACTGCTGTTCATCTCGCATTTATAGGCCGGGGCTCCACTTTACATATGGTGGATGGTCCACTGGTAAGGAGGGAGAGAAATGTGGCTTGAATCAGAGCTGTCAGTGAGTAGCAGGTTTGCTCAAGTCTACATGTTAATGTCCCTCAGTATGAAGAGAGGGGATAGTTGCTAGGTTGTGCGTAGCAGAATCACCTCTGTAATTGCGGGAATAATTTTCCACCTCATTTACAATGGTATGATACTCTCATCGCAGTTAATAACGCATAAGCATCACTCATGCTGAGTATTTACCTCTCCGTGTTAATTATCAGTGCTTTAGTGGGGTAACAGCTCTGCAACATGTGGTTGAGGGGTTGCAGCACTTTTACCACCCTGCTGATAATCACATTATTTAAGTAAATGATTAATGTGAATGCATCCAGCAGAAGTCTGTTAATGTTCTGTGCCTTTTCTCATACTGAATCTGATACTTGGTCAAATACACACCTGATGCCTATAGGCAGGAGTGTGGAGGGGTGAAAAACAATCAAAAACATGAAATGTGACACTTTATCCTTTGGATTTTCATTCAGTCTGTAAGTCTAAGTTTCCTTTTTAAAAAATACATATACTATATTATAAATGTTCACGTGCCCGATATGTCATTAAAAATGTATAGATAATTCTTTCATGAATTTATTTCATAGTAGTGTAATAACTTGATCATCTGTGTGCTCCACAGCAAAGCAGGCATCAGTGAGATGTTTGATGGACACCATGGCCCCATCACAGGGATTCACTGCCACACAGCTGCAGGACCTCTGGACTTCTCCCACTTGTTTGTTACATCCTCTTTTGACTGGACTGTCAAACTGTGGAGCACCAAAGTACGAGTGGCCTGCACTTCAGATTAGACAATAATCAAATCAAAGTTGAATTTCACATGTGCACACTGTTTACTCGCTCATTTTATATGGTGTATATACGTAAAGTTTCTTTAAGTCCTGTAATAAAATACTAACTGTTGTTGCCTCCATTACTTCTGCAGAATAACAAGCCCTTGTACTCGTTTGAGGATAACTCGGATTATGTGTATGATGTCATGTGGTCTCCCACTCACCCTGCTCTGTTCGCGTGTGTGGATGGAGTGGGTCATCTGGACCTGTGGAACCTCAACAATGACACTGAGGTACTGCATAGCAAAATGACTTCATAAAATGTCACTCAAGAGCCACATGAAAAATCCCACATAGACATTGTAGAATTGAAAAGCAGGTTAACTAATCTGTAGTTGCCAAGTAAAACACAGTGTTATTGTTTTAGGTGCCTACAGCCAGCGTCACTGTAGACGGTAATCCAGCACTCAACAGGGTGAGATGGGCTCATTCTGGAAAAGAAATTGCAGTGGGAGACTCTGACGGACAAGTTCGTGTGTATGATGTTGGCGAGGTAAGGCATGGTTAAACTTTTTTGGCATGGAAAGAAATTATTCGTGAAGATCAGTGCTGGGATTTTGTAACAGAATTTAGAAAGCCACAATTTCAGAATGCAAATTATTCATTGGCCATTAAAATGCATGCAGACTAGACACTTGATGTGATTTTGAGCCCCTGCAGAGAGCTCTGTTTTGAATTTGAGCGATATGTCTTTTGTTCTCCCTCCCCCTAGCAAATTGCGGTCCCACGGAATGACGAGTGGACACGTTTCGTTCGCACGCTGGCAGAGATCAACGAGAACAGGGACGACGCAGAGGAACTGGCAGCTCAACGCCTGGCTGCCTGAATTAGTTGCCATGGATTTGACATTTTAGGGACCAGGGGCATGCTTGTAAATATCAGCCCCATTCTGCGCGAAGGAAAAGATCTTGTTACATGATGACAGTAGGAAATTATGAGATTTTGCACCAATGATTAGAAATACGGACACTTGATTTCTTACACCTGTCTTATTTGGACAAGTCTGCCTTCTCCGTCGGACTGTCACCAGTCAGACAAACAGCAGGGCTATCAGCTCCAGACACTAAGAATGAAGCCATACTCGCTAATAAAAACCAGTTGTCTCTTTGTTCAACCAGATGCCTTAAAGGTTCATTTTAAACCTGAAGAATTCCTCTTTAAGTCTCCAAACGAGGCTTCATTATAAGTTCAGTTTTTGTCAAGTGCTCCACTCCATATTCATTTGGAGTCCACGAACACTTGAGTGCCATTTCCACCCAACTTGTTGTAAAGCAATCATATTCTTGATATACCCATGAATGAAAACATCTCAATAACTGTAGCGCTTGTTTTTTTCTTTCTGTAGACTAGATGACCCAAATACCCGCTGGTTTCTAACATACTGCAGTGTCCTGAATCCAAACATCTTTGTACTTCTATTTTCTGTACTGCATCAGTTGCCATTTAATCAGGGCTACTGGATAGATTTTAGATCAGGGGGTTGGTATCTTCAAAATCTAAAGGAATGATAATTCTGCTGTATCTACTCAGTGATGTCCAGATCCATCATGTATGACAGCAACAGCATGTGAATTGAAACTCTTGTCTGTTCGTAAGCATCTTAAAACCTTGTGTTGATTTTGAGGATGTATTTTTCACATGGTAGAAACAACAGTTTGAATTATTTATTTCAATAAAATACAACAAATACATTTAAATTACTTCCCAAGACCCTGGTTATGATTTCAAAATAAACACTTTGAAAACATCTGTACATGATCTTGTCCAAACGTAACCAAGCACATCTGCCACACATGCACACCAAAGCTTTACACTATAATGCAGTAACAATCCTCTGTGATTCCATAATGTCCCTCTTTAGAGAAGTACAGTATGTACAAGAAAATTGTGCAAGCGACGCAAAGAAAATTAAAAAGCCATACATGCAGCATTCAAGGTAAGACAACTGTTTGCCTGCCCCTCCCTCCCCAATACAATCATCTTCAAATGAAGGAAAGTAGACTTTGGGACTCCAGGGGCATGCAGCCCTCACACTCTTGATGAGTAAAAGTTTACGAGGCCCGCGGTGGCTCCTTTTGGGGCTCAGCAGGTTTGATTGTCGCCTCTTCAGAACACTTGAACTTTGGAAGGTGCAGACCAAACTTACTCTCCACACCAGCAAAGGTTGCAGCAGCCAGACGATAGCCCCCAACATGGTCCGCTCCTACATTAGGAAGGTCTTCGATCCTGGACTTAGGGGTCGGCTCGGAGCCAGCAGGACGGCTGAAGCGATGTAGCGTAGATCGGGGTTAATCGCAGGTAACGCAACATATCTGTGCAACGTGAAAAAGCGAGTGTACTTACTGTCCTCCAAAGTCAATGTAGAACCATCTCTGTAGCAGTTCGTACGTCACCAGGGTCACACCAAACTGTGGAGAGGATCTGAAGACACGAGCTAAAGGAAGACAACAGAGGAAACGTGACAGAATGTAGGTGTTGATATTTCTACAATCCTCATATTCCAGCGATGAGACCAACGTGTGTGCATCTACCTCCTGCGCCCTTCCAAAATGCCCTGAAACCTTCTTCCTTGAGGATCTTCCTGAAGCAGTCGATCACTCCATTGTATGTTGTCTGGCCTGCTCGGGCCGCCACCTGGAGCCTGGTCTTGATGACATCAGCAGGGGTCACGAGAGAAGCAGCCGGTACACCTTAGGAGACGTTCAACAGCAGACAGACGGGAGTCATTTTCACTATGCATAGACGGCCTCAGATCCTGACATCCCTGCTGCAGTATCACACAGGGTTTGAAATGGGTGCGGCTACGTCGTACGATGTGATGAAAGCGCTGCGTGTACAGCCAGGATGATGTGAGATCAGATGGATACAGAGCGCAACCAAAAGCAAAGTGTATTTCTTGTAAGAATGCCACGGCCACAGATCCTCAGCTTTCCAGATGTTCCGTTTACCTGCAATGGCTCCAGCAGTGAGCAATTGCAACGCTCCCAACCTTCCCTCGTCATCTGCCAGCTTCTGCTTGGTGTGGGCGTATACGGGGAAGTAGATGGCGGAGAAGGGGATGTCACGCAAGAAGCAAGCTTTGGCCCCCTACCAAAATAAAATGACAGACTGTGTGTAAAACGCCATAACTTCAAACTGTACAGGGAGAATTATGGTTTGGATGGATGGCTTTTTGGAGTGGTAGTGAGTGGTCTTTCATATCCACTGAGAATAAAAATATATAGGATATCATAAAAGGGCAGCAGTCGGACATAAAGGGGTAGAAGCCGTGACCGTGGTGGACCTGTGTGGTTTGCTCTGAGGATTACGCGGCCAGGAAGCCGTCTTAGTTAACCTACCAAGGGCCGTAGTGACGATGGTAGGGCCTCTAGAGACAGATCCATCACACACACACGGAGAGAGAGAGTATGGCTATGGGCCCAGTGTGCTGGCTTCTTTTAGCTTTTTTAACAAGCCACACTGTCTGCTACTCATTAAAATATGGACTATGAACACATGACTCCACGTGTAAGTAAACCCACAAGGACCTGGAAAGGAGCAGTAGCAAAGCATAATCCCTCCGTCATTTAATGTCGGTTGTTGGCAACAGTTCTTTTTCTTTTCACAGCTTTAGAAAAGCTATTTTGAGCAAAAAAACAGAAATCGGATCTCATATGCATTTATACAAGAGCTGTTAAGTTTTTAATCACGGTTAATCACACGATTTATATATTTAACCATGATCCATTGCAAATTATTTGCTTATTTTTATATACTTAAGTTAGAGCTGTAAAATTAACTTGATTAATCGTGTCTGAAACAATAATCACCATATTTTTTACATCTCAATTAATCTCAAGTGTGTGGAACATCATTGCAGCGATAAGACTATATAAGGACACAGTAACGCGTGTTGTCATGTTTTTTTAACTTGATGTGATTTCCTAGTTTTGAGGGCTGAATAGCGTGAAAGGCTCTAATTGATCATGTTCATCTTGCTGACATCCAATATTTCTCATCCCTTGTTGTGTGTGAGTGAACTTTCTTAGTTAAGATTCCATGTATTGCTCCTCTTACACAGAAAACACACACATACACGGCAAGTGTGTGTGTCACTGTTGTTATCATTTTCCAAGCACTGTTAGTGCCGAGTGTATTTATTACGTATATTGTTGTATATTACTGTAACTTCAGCCTTGGAGTACCGGTGCTTGAAAGTCTCACAGTATGGATTAACAGTGTGAAAGAAAAATGAAACGCCCGTTCATGAAGATAAGTATTTAATCCATCCACGGTATCAAATACATAACTCCTATCGCAGACACAGCGTTTGCTATATACAAAGCCAACCATCAAATCATTTAGTTGTTGGTTGTGTAGCTCAACAACACCGGAGCACCTTTCACTGCCCTTGTCTGAAAGTTAATGGAGGTGGACGCTGCAGATCACACAGGGTACAGAGAGGTGTTGACCTACCTTGTAGAGGCCAAAGAAGCCCAGCTCTCTCACAACATTCAGGGCGCTGACCCTGGGGCCCGTCGTGATCTCTCCAGCCACCTGCAGACGGATCTTTACAATCTCCAGAGGATTGGTGAAAATCACCTGGGAAGCTCCGGCCTGCAGGATTTGACAGACAGAGGAAACAACAGAGGAGAAGTTAGTGCGCTGCAGCTAACAGTCACAGTTTCTTTGACAAAGCGAGATCTGGGGAGCTGTAGGGACGCTAATGTGCTGTGTAAGCACTTCGCCCTAATCAGTTTTCTCAGTAAACTGAGGCACAATGGATACTTTTTTCTCCCGTCGTCAGAGGACGGCCTTGACAGGAGGAGGAAAAAGCAGGCATTGATCGAGGAACAACTGGGGTCAGGCCCGAGCAGGCATCGGGTGAACAGAGGCCTCGGATCATGGTTGGGAGGCTCTGACCCTGGCACCGGCCCTCTGCCCCCTCTCTTCACCCCGAGGCGCCTCCTGCGTTGGGGTGAGCAGCCCGGCCTGGCCTCACCCCACACACTTCCCCAATTCACCCCAGTTCCCATGGGAGCACGCTGAATCACCCTGACGGCTCGCGGTCCGAGCCAGTGATGCCCCCGAGGCGTGGCACCCTCTGACTCGGGCACATTTATCACCCTCCCAAAATCTAATCAGGCCCCAGGATGGCTGCTGGTGACACGGGGGCCAGGGGTTCTTATCTGTAAACATCCGAGGAAAGGTCTAAAAAAAGCTCTGGCACGTTTAGTCATTCTGAGAGTGGAGGGGGAAATCCGCTCCTCTGAAGATTGATGCATGCCTCCGCTCTTTTATCTTCTTCAGTTCAGGCCCCTCTCTTCAGATTAACCAGACTTTTAACTTTGGTACACTTTTAACTCTCATACCGGGCACTCTGAGGGAATATTATCCTTTGTGGGGATCACGATGGGCGTGTCCTCTTCGTATCCACGCACATTGTTTGGGGATGTGTATTGTTGTGAGTTTGTGGGCCTGTAGCTGACAGGACCTCAGGTATGTACCACACTGTCAAACTCAATCACACTGAGCTCCATCCAGGACCCTCCAGGGCCTCTTCCTCCAATTACACCCTGACAGGGGTCAGGACCCTGCAGACCCTGCTCCTCTGTAAGCAACCTGCAGGCTCTGCTCCACGGCCTGCCCGTTTCAGCACATCACATCACAGACAAAGAATCGATGCTTTAATCTGTTTTTAGCTTTAATAAGCTTTAATTGTTGTGTTTACAAACCTTTGTAAAGAACAGATCTGTTCATGCCCCCTACAAACTCAAATATTTGTTTACACTGTGAACACCGAGCCTAACTTGGGCAATTTTTCATTTTTGGGTGGAATTTACGATCTTTAATTTTTAAAAATTCTTGGTTTTGTTCCATATTTTCCTGTATTGCATGGATATTAGCTGAAAAATAAATAAGAAATAATGTTAGTTTGGGCCATCACATCTCGCTGTGTTTATTTTAAAAAATTCAGGCACCAAAGTCAGACTGTAAATAGTGAAAAACTAAATCTGATGGACAAAAGCTGATATATGAAAATGTAGATTTTTTAAGAGTTAATCCTTGTAAAGACTGATTAAATGTAATTTTTTTTCATGTCTGTGTACCCGAGCACGTTAAAATATGAAATGTGTGTGTTTATGTGTGTGTATGTGTCACTTCATCACTATGTCACATACTGTAATCCGACCTTTGTTGTACTTAAAAATACGTTTAATATCTTAACTAATTTCCTGATTAACACACTTTTAATATTTTAATAATAATTTTTATAGAAAACATTTTTAACCATCCATTTTATATAAGCTGAGACAAAAGCGTCTCATTAACTGTTCAACTGAGCAATTCAGCTCAATAAAATCACTCCACCGAGATCAATAACTTCCACGCGTGTATATTTTGCATACGTCTTCTTTTTCGCTCATTCTACAGACTGAATGTAAAACCAAAGCAATGCTTACACAACCGCCGGCGAGAATCTCTGCAGGCAAAGGCAGAGTGCCGTCTTCTGTGGTGAACTTGTCTCTGACAAAATCATTCATCTGGAAAAAGACATCAAGGAAAAAGGCAGATGAGACAATCCATATGTCCACGCCGCGCCATTCATGTTAACCTGCACTCACGTACGTCTTACACATCACTATGTATGAGTATCACTCAAAGTCAATCATTCACAGCAACTTTCTGCACACTGTAAGCTGCACGCCGGAATGACTTGCCGTGAGTTTGATAGCTTTCTCCGGGGCAACGCCGATGAGCTGCGGGAGGAGACCTGCAAATATTATTCATAGATACTATTAGAATACCTGGGCCAGAGAGAGAGAGAGAGAGAGAGAGAGAGAGAGAGAGAGGGAGAGAGAGAGTCTGGCATGGAATGAAGGGACAGTTTTATCTTCGTTGGATAAAGCCATCTATTGAGAGCTACAATACTATAAGCTGCAGGGTTCTTCTTCATGTAAAACAAACCCATAAATATTTACAGATGCACCCAAACACAAAGGCCCCATTGAAAATGAACAAAAAGCCCCAAATATGACACTGCTGGTGTGTGTGTGGGATCAGCATGGTTGAGTCCTGATCCCACCACGGAGGGGAACAGACAGAACTGTGTGGTCGCGGACCAGAGCTGGGGGCGGCCCGGGCGCTACGGCGGCGATAACCACCGTACCGTTTCGCCGTCTGTCCTTCATCGAGCCAGATCAACTTCTGAAGGAGCCGCTGAGTGACCGCTGCTGGTGCGCAGCCAGAAAACGGCCGAGCGTGTCTGTCTCCGAGTCAATCACCGTCTCATCGCGTGGAGGAGGTGGAGGGGTGGGGGTGCGGAGCAACAAAGGGCTGCAGTGGAGGAGGTAGCAGCAGATGGCAGTCTTGACTTCCTTAGGTCAGGATTGTTGGATATCATAAACCTGCAGCGTTCTCATCACACAGATCAGACGCTGCTCCGGCGTGAAATCCGCAGGCCTTTTTCCTCCGGGAGCACTCCCACATATCAACATAATAAAAAGGGCCACCCCTGGGTGCTGCTTCATTCAGTGCCAAACGGAGAGGCCAAAGGTTTCTGGTATCAATTAGCAGACCGTGCTGCTGTTATTAGCTCACGCCACCTCCTGATGTTTTCCCATCACTTTTGTTTTTCTCTCTGCTTTTCTATTTTTTTTTTTTTTTGCACAACACCT
>OMNV01004951.1:1090-16795 GCA_900303265.1 Brotula barbata | reverse complement strand
CGGACAAAGACAAGCTGTCAGAGATATATTAAGACCACGGATTTTTTTTTTTTTTAAAGTCTGATCACAGCGTGCCCAATTATGAAACGATCGGTCACATGGAGTCTGACGCTGGTGAAGTAACGGAACAAAGGACGCTTGTGTTCTCATAGATTAGCCACTTTAAATTCTCACAGCCTGCATATTTCTGACGGGGAGGGCGGGGGCACACACACAAACACACACTACTTTGATGGAATCTTTTGTTTTGGTGATTTATTTATTTATTTTTTTAAATTCCGAGCGATGCAGGGATTGATGTTTACAGATCTCACAGGATCAACCACAGGTTTACACACACACTGGCAGGTTTGTTAAACAAATGAGATGAACGTAACAAACACTGGCCAATCCGCCATATAAATGCATATTAATTTAACCTCGGGCTGCAGGAACGTGTTGCCGGTGTGCGTCGTCACCTTGGGAGAGACTCCGGCGTCACTGCAGGACAGATAAATTGATATTAGCGCTGATTATCCAATTACCTGCAGCTGTGACTGCAGCACCGTCCTAAGTTTAATATCCGCATCTGTTGGCGACCCCAGAGCGCGTGGCGTGAATCGTGTGGTGACTGACGAAGGGACAAACAGCTGCTAGCAGTAAAGAAATGCATCTACTTCCTGCTCAGCTGCTCACCGTGTAGGATTTTAGTTGTAGAAAAAGACAAAACGGCATCGGTGTCGACCACTTACTGTGTCAAACGTTAACTACATAATAGAGAAATGCATCGTGGTATTCAGGCTTTGTAAACATTACAGCACACAGCGGCTTCACTTCAAAAGTTTCAGAAATATTGCTGTTTTTAATCCATTTTCCTGCCTCATTGGATTTAAAAGCTTATTATTGAAATAGCCAGACACAATATTTGAGGTGCTTTATTCCGTGACAAAAAGCGCTGAGGATTGAAAGAGAAGCGAAACAATATTGTAGTATAACTGAAAGTTAATTTGCCAAAAGCTGGCCACCGTTTTTAGGAAATTATGAAGTCATTTTTATTCTGCATTTTGTGGATTGGAGTTGCTGAGAAAGCACAGGTTTGTTTTTGAAATAAAGACAGAGCTGTCTGTTTTTGCTAATGGGCTTTTCTTTGTATTTGTATTCTTTGTGTTTTGAATAGTTATTTGATGGACAAAATGTTGATACAAACATAACATTGGTAATATTCTGCTCAACACTGTAACAGAGCAATAACCCCACCTTCAGTCGCCTATAGAAAAAAAAAGTCGTTTTCTAGGCACGGCATTCAGCCCCTCTGTCTTTTGACAGAACACGTAAGTCATTTGGAGGAAGTGTCTGTCAGACGATCAGTCAGTCTGCGTCTCAGTGGAACCACTAATCTGTTGCGTTCTCTCTCCACCTGCTCTTTCATTAAGCGTTGCTTAATGTCTCCACAGGACAGGTGGAGGTGGAGTGAGATGGGAAGCTCACTCCTCATGAGCTCCACAGAGCTCAGGGTTCTGCACCAGAGCCAACCGACTCACATTTCACAGGCCACTCTGTAACCTGCAAATCTCTGTAACCAGGGCAACCATGGCGTGACGTGATTTTGAGCTTCTCAGCTATGCTTGTGAAACTGGTTTAGTTTTATTCACTCTTGTGTTGTCCTCGCCACCATTGTGAAGACCTCGTCTCTGTTTTACATGTGGTGTGTACAGCGGCACAGCTTTGCACAGCTGTCGTTATATTCTTTACTGAAACGTATTTTGTCTTACGGTGCCAGATATAATCTGTGCATGAGGACAGGCGACTGTGAGCAAAATGCGTTGTTTACTTACTGTTATTTTAGATGAATTGTAGATTCTTTCTTTCCTTAGACATTTGATTGATTTGTTTGTGGCACATTGCCGGTGTCAGCACTAAACATTAAGCAGCTTGTGGACAAGTAACCTGAATCACAAATGGCCTTTCATTGGATGTCTTATAGCTACAGTGATGTTTTGTGTTTGTTTCATATTTTCCGTCCATTTCGACTGAACAGTGTGTAAGATTAGACAAAGAGGGAAGATTTGCAGCCACTCGGTTTCCCTCATAGTATTCTGTGTGCATGTGTCAGAGCTGCACATGTGTACTGAAGCCCCGACCGAACAGCTGAAGGAAAAAACAAAACAAAACAAAAAAACAAAAAAAACCTCCCTGGTTCCATTTCCTCTGCCGGGTTTTCCTAGACAAGACTCCATCCATTTCACCCAAATGAATGAGAGTGTGCCGGTAAGCTGTCTAAAAATACCAGCCTCCCACTGCTGTAACAACATTACAACCAAACACACAGCTTTGTTCACCTTTGTAGCTCCAGAGAGCCTCTCATTTTCTCTTTACATACTAAAAAAAACCCTGTAAAAATAGCTTTGGCAGATTTGCTGTCGCATTGTATCATTTTAGTCGTCTTTATTCCATCTGGAAATAGTCGCACTCTGTTGCAGGTCTTTTTGGTTTTGCATGGAAAATGGCAGTGTTTTGTGCTGTCAGCTCGGTCTGCTGTTCCCTCCTTGGTGCTTCACACAGGTCACCCAGTCGAGCTTGACTTGGACATGCCCCAAAGCAGCTAGCCATGTTTACCATGGACAAACTTGTTTCAGCAACACACTAACACACGCTCGATCATTTCTTGCTCTCTCAGACAGCGTATTGTGGAAAGTTACACAGCGGACGTATGGACAGTGTTTGTTTACCCCAGATTTTGTCAGACAATTTTGCTGATAACGAAGGGTTAACTCAGCCCTCCGCAAGCGCTTGAAGGTTTACTCGACTTCACGTGGATTTATTTTGTGCTTCCTCCAGGACGTCAGCAAAACTAAGGAAGGAGGAATTCTTACATAAATGACCCATAGTTACCTTTCCCCCTGACCTCACCCTCTTTGTGCGGCATCGTCGCTGTGATGTTTCTATTGCTATGGCAACCGTGACATCAGCAGCATGCCGGTGGTCAGGTTTTGTTCAAGGCGGAGTGAAAGAGAAGAGCAAATGGAGGCTAAGTTGCAAAGTTGAGAGGGAAAGAAATGAGAGAGGGAGTGCAAGGAGAGGAGAGCTGTATTCTGACCAGAAGGAAACAAGGATTTCACTGGTATGGATACCCTCGCTTCGTTGCTGTATGTTACCAGGGCAACTGCAGCGTGCCTGCAATCCATCCATCCCGGGCGTAAGCCTGGAAGAATAAGTCCGGGCTTAAGGACGGTGCCATATCTGCACTTCAGCAGGCTACGTCCCACACCAGGCAGAGACGCCCACCCTCCTCTCACGATGTCTTGCCCTTCCGTCGTTACCTTCTTACCGGACAGCTAATCTTCAATTCATTATTAAAGCTTTGAAATTTCCACTGACGTACAAAGCAAATGTAGGAAATTAAATATGAAAGGATTTCACTTGATCTTACTCATTCGCACACATCCATCATGTTCTGACTGAGCTATCTGCGGAGGGGAATGGAAAGCAGCGTCTCCAACAGGAAATCTGCCTCACTAAGTTGGCGGTGTGAGGAAAACACCAGGATATGACTCCCATCCTGTCAGGGGCTGGAATGTCTACAGTGGGCTGTCATAGCGATAGATTTTCTGCATTTTTAGGGGTTTTGATTGATCTATACACAGACAGACAGTCGCCATGATATCCTGTCTTCATTTGATGTTCGGCATGTTTATTGCACTCTTTCCTGACTTCCTCTTTCTTGGTGGGAGAATATCTGCGCCCAGTGTTTTGCCATCTTTCGCGTGGAAAACCGCAGACTATCGGCCGTTGATCTTGGAGGAGAAAATGTGCACTCAGGTGTAAACTATCAGCGGGGCAAAAGTTCAGCAAAATTCTCAGTAAAAAAGAGCTCAGTGGAATTAAGTGTGTCATTTTGTTAAAGCTCAGCAGTGGTTTCTCCCACGCCGTCACAATACTCAGGCACCAACAGTCTGACCGATAGAGAACAAGAAGAAGTCCAATATTTTTAGACCTCAGCGAACAATACCAATACTGAGTGGATTAATAGACAGTCTGCGAATGGAAATATGTTTAGTGCGTTTTTCCTTAAAAAATGTAATCTTTATGGATACGTGATCATCTCAGCAGACCCCCTATCCTGCTTGCGTTTGTGTATTTCCTTAGCTGATCATTTCGAAAGGTTTGCATGCGTAGAGGATCTGCTGCGTTCTGGCTCTGACAACATCCAGACTGTTGTGACTGTTGCGGCATCTGTGCTGTGTCTTTGGAGCTGTGTCTGGGCTGTTGAGAGCTGAGCGGGCCGGTAATGAATGACCTGTCAGAGGTAATGAGGTCCGGAGTGCTGGATGCCTCACAGCCTCCTCCCCAATTGCACTGATTCACTTCCTCGCTCGCCTGCATTCGCCTCTCCCCGTTGCATTGACTGGAGAAAACCTGCGCTGAATGCATCACCGTCCTCTGAGGCGGACGTACACCGAGCCGCACGAGGGGAGCGCGCGCCATGTCAAGCACGTAAAAGAAAACACCTCAATAATCTGTAACATTTACAGGCCTTGCTCTTTGTACCCGGTGTGTTTTTGACGTCCTCAGCACTTCGACTTTGCCCCCCTGTCACGTGTTCTCTGATGTCATAACAATCGCAACTCTTCGCGCTGCCACGCCGCATTATATTCCTGCCCTTGGACCTTTGAGTCACCTAGCTGTAACTTGAGTCTACTGCATCTGCCGTCTCCGCCCAGCTTCTCCTCCTCTCTGCACCTGGAATGTAAATAGGGGGAAGGTGTGGCTCCAGGAGCTGGTTCTGAGCCTTTCTGATTTGCAATTCAGAGCTGACTGGCCTCTAGGAAGACATCAACCCGGTTCACGTGTCATCTTCCCTTTAAGTCTCCTGATAATGCCCAGTCACTCCTCAGAGTCTCCCTGAGTCGATTCATCCTCATTTGTTTGATGTCTACGTTTAAACGTTTATCACAGCAATACATTTACTGTAACAGCTCTGACTCCCCTCACACGTGTCTTGTTGTCCTTACAGAAAAAGAGCAGAGAGGAGAGCTGTGGTGAAGGCAGTGGCGTGGAGATCCTTGAGAATAAGCCTTACACAGATGGACCAGGTGGAACAGGCCAGTACACCCACAAGGTTTACCACATCGGCATGCACATCCCCAGCTGGTTCCGCTCCATCCTACCTAAAGCAGCGCTCAGGGTTGAAGAGGAATCCTGGAACGCCTACCCTTACACCCGGACCAGGTGAGGTTTGCTCCTACCAACCACCTACTCCAGGATAAATTGGCACCAACTACTATCGTCGTAGCTGCCCGTTGTTACGAGTTGTTGGAAAAAAAAAATCACATTACTGACAATAAAACATTGGGTTAGCAGGAAGTGCACAGGTTGTCAGATTTTGTGCCGCCTAAGTGTTGGAATAGGAGTGTTGTTGTTATTAAGCATGAAGTGGAGGTGTGCAAAGAGTCCATCTGTGGGCTCATTTCTGTCCCCTGGCCGTTGTTCCGACGCTGATCCTAATTTGGTTCACACTCTGAAAACACACCGCCTCCACTGCTGCCAACACAGAGGAGATGAGTTTGGTGCAGCAGTGAACTCAGACAGAGGCAGAAGTCAGATTGTAAGGATGAGGACAAAGCTCTCCCCATGCAGAACCTCAGAGCAGCTGTCAGCACAGCACAACACAACATCAGGGTGGCGTCCGGCCAGCAGCGCTCCGAGCCGTTGAAATGCTGATGACACATCATTCCTAAGGCGTGTAGCGTGAGTGTGTTTGTTCATGTGAGGCCTGACAAAGGGAGTTGTGAGGTGGAGAAGAGGTGCCCTTGACTGTACCGTTAGGAAATTGATTGAGTGGCAGAGCCTGTGACACGCTCTGTTCAACCAGTGACAGCTTCGCCACAGACACAACGGATGGGCACAGCTCACCCATCTTTTAGCCTCGACTGTGAGAGCTCAGAGATGGTGGTGTGGCCATCGTTTTTGAAAATTTGTCAAATCTTGACCCGTGTAATGAAGGCAGATACACATTTATACTACAGGCTTGTTCTGTTTGGTAAATCATGACACTTTTGTTGTTGTTTCTCGTTCAGATACACCTGTCCCTTTGTTGAGAAGTTCTCCATTGACATTGAGACGTATTACAAACCTGATACGGGCAACCAGACAGATGTCTTCAACATGTCTGCACCAGAGAAGAGGCAGAGAGCCATCGGTGAGGCCACACGGTGTCCATCCTGTACCATTACGACAGCATGAACCCAAATATTCCAAAGATTATTCATGTGTATAATGTTATTTCAACTCGTTGTATATAATGTTATTAAGTCAATCACTTATGAAGTTATATATGTTGAATTAGCATGTTATTGTCCAATCAGTTTGTTTTTTCCAATACCTTATATTTCTTTGTCAGCCTATTAATGCGTCACAAATTCCCGTATTGTTTTTGCCAGACCCTATTGACATCGTGACAGATCCAATCCCTCCCTACGATTACAAAGCAGAGGAGGACCCACGGCTTTACAAATCTATCAAAACCCGAAGGGGTCCTTTGCAGGATGACTGGATAGAAGAGTACAACAACAACCCAGGGAAGACACCGATTATGTGTGCCTACAAACTGTGCAAGGTGGAGTTCCGGTACTGGGGCATGCAGTCAAAGATTGAACGCTTCATCCATGATGTCGGTATGTGTGTTATCACAGGTGTTACTCTGTCATTTTGGATGTAGTTCGTTCCATATAACCAACTGTCTCCCGTTGCCTCTCGCTAGGGCTGAGAAAGGTGATGGTGCGTGCCCACCGGCAGGCCTGGTGCTGGCAGGATGAGTGGTACGGTCTGACCATGGAGGACATCAGGGAGCTGGAGCTAGAAACCCAGCTGGCCCTGGCCAGAAAGATGGCCCAGTTCAGCCAGGCAGACGAGGCCACCGAGTCCAACGGAGGTGCCCCGTCGGCAGACAAAGACCAGGAGGCGAAGGAGACGGTTAGCGCCATCCAAACCGAGGAGGCGGTCATCAGCTCAGGAGGAGACACTCTCCAGGCACGAGGTGTGCTCACCAAACAGTGGTCCACCTCCTCACGATCCTCCCGCTCATCCAAGAGAGGAGGTGAGGAGCGTCACTTAGCTACTCACCTCGATTTTATTTGGTAACGGCATTCACATCTGACTAGCCGTTACCGTAGCCGTTTTTCCAGCTAAACCTCTGGTGCAGATGAAGTCATGTAGTCACATGCTCACGATGATTCACCATCATGGAGCTCAACACCTTGATTGGTCATTTTCAGTCTTGACATGAGATGCCGAGCTGAGCTCACTTTAGCCAAAACACTGCACCTTTGATACACACACAGAAAAGAAGCATTCAGACTTTATTTCTCGACATAAGAACCGTAAAATTCATTTAAATTAAGTTATTAAACAATTACTTACATTTGTGAATATACTGTCGATTTAGAGCCCAGTCTAGAAGTTTGTTAATTATAACACCCCTCTCTGTCTCACACCCGACTCGTTTGGTACTCTCTTTTTGCCCCACATTGTCCTGAGGGATATTAGTTCTTTTACGCCTCATCACACCCCTAATCCTTATTGATTTGGTCTGCCCCCTCAGTCTCCACACCTGACTTTCCACCTTAACCACGGCGCGTTCTCAAAACAAATTCCAACTCTTCCACAAAGCCACAAATAAAACCAGTTGTGAAATTTTTAGATGCAGCTACATTTTTCAAGCGGCCGTGAAGAAGAGACATTATATCATCTATCTTTGGTAATGGAAAAAAGGCTATATTATACATATACAGGCTGTAGATCTGAATGAACACGTATTATCCATCAAACTGATTAATACTACATTTGATTATTTAGAGGAAATTAATCCTCTTTAAAGCATATTCCCTTTTAAAACATACTCCCAGATTGATAGCTTATAGTCTCTGTAAGACACCAACGGCGGTTAATTAACGGGACAGACGGACCACAGCAGGAATAAATGCTGTCCATTTTCCTTGTAGTTAAACGTTTACACGTACTTCAAGAGCAGATTTTGGACGTATGTTTGTCTGGTTCGTCGCTCACACAAGGATCTTTTCTTGTCCATCTTAACGTTACCTCGCACTGATAACGCAGTGATTCCCACCTGTGTTATTTTTAGCAACATTTGTTTGGCTTCACAAAGCACCACTGGCCTCGAGGTCACCCCTGCCTCAAAGCACTGTCCACGCCACTGCCACCTGGACCCTCCATCTTACCCACCGTGCACCGTTTCACCCCTGTCACCCCCCCCTCGGTGGATTTCTCCCGAGCTATTTTTAGGCACAGCTGTGACATCACAGATCAGAGGACGCTGACGCTCTTTGCAGTGACCCTCCCCTCCACCACTGCTTGTTTTCTTGTGTGTGCTGACAGCTACAGCTGTGCCCCCCTCTCACCAGCCTGCGCCTCCGAGCGACGACCCCCAGCCCCCCTCCCTGTCGCTAATGATGTGTGTGGCACACAGTAAAGACACGTGATAGACAAAACCTGCTTTTATAAAGCTTTTTTTTTCTCCACTGGTTGTTGCTGTGCTGTGGTAAATTGGGCCTCGTTTTCACACACACACACACACCCTGACCACCAAAGAGTCCATCTGTGATGAAGTAATACACCACAGAGACTGTTGCATGTTTATATAACACTGTATGTGTGTGGGCTGGGGGAGATGTGCAATATTTCTTAGTGTGTGTGTGTGTGTGTGTGTGTGTGTGCGTGCGCCTGTGTGTGTGAAATGGAGAGATAAAGTGAGAGGATGAGGCTGAAACACATGTCTCAAAATAACAGTGAATGCTTTTGTTAATGTGCTGCGTTTTAGTGAGTCCATCACGTCACAGCATCTCTGAGTGGAGGATGCAGAGCATAGCGAGAGACTCGGAAGACAGCTCGGACGAGGAGTTCTTCGACGCTCATGGTAACCGTCTGTTTGGATGTCATTGTGTTGTGTTTTTCCAGGGACCTGCTTGCTTCCTTCTCCCCTGACTCTGCATGCGTCTCTTTAACCACAGATCAGTTCTTAAGCTCCGCAGATACCCAGCATGCTTTGGGCCTGCAGTTGAAATAGGTGGGTGTAGTGCGACATGACACGCAGACTCCTTGCTGGATGAGTCTGGTCGAGCACACAGGCCAAGTGGCTCGTCCCGAAGTCAAGTTCAGAAATCACAATCGCCTCGCCAGCATTTTGCATTGCCTTTATCATCTTCATTTGAATCCTTTGCAACTTATAAAATGCTCAACAATCTTTATATATGATGATGACATCAGAAAACAATAATGCGAGTTGCTGTAGTGTTACGATTGAGCTGCACTTGTTGATTAATTTCAATCTGTTTCAACTTGAATAAAAATGCTTGTGATGTTGTGAGTGGCTGCAATTTATCAGACAGAATTTTATTCCGATAATTTGATGTTTGTTGCAGTATTAATGTCTATATGGATTAAATTGTGTATGTTCTGCTTGTAAATTGTCTGCCGTGCCCATGAAACTCCTGACTGGCTACACCCCCTGTTATATTTTAATTGGTGTACACCACCTTCTGACCTGTATCCTACTATTACACTGATTACTGTTGTGCTGCACAAGCACCCACCTCTGTTATTTGTGATTTACAGATGTTGATCCTACACTGTGCACACACACACGCAATCATTAAATAAATAGTTATTTCATTATGGCAAGTAAACAAGGCTCATGTATAAACATCAACTAGCCTGAACTCTGCTGGCTGAATGAATCAAATGAAGGCAAAATTGAAATTGGATGCACACTCGCGTGGCTCAGATTGCCTTTTTTATTAGATGTGTGTCAATAAAAGCCACAGTTAGTTTGCGGCAATCACCAGTAAGAAGCAAGTTTTGACCCCATAGACAAGCTCTAGTAAAGAATGATCGAAGATTTCTCTCTAAAGTTCTAGATTTAAATCTATGATGAATTATGTTAAGTGGATATCTTATCTACTTAGTATACATAATAGATTAGTATGTGGAGAAAAAAACGTTAAAGAAGGTAAAGTTTGAGTCAGTTTATTGACTTTAACATAGTTAAAAGGCTGTACATATTAAGACTATTGATATTCATATTTATAAATGTGTTGAATGAGTGAAAAAGTGCATAAGTTGACTGAACTTATAGGAAAACGATAAACTTCATAAAGAACAGGCGTGTTTCTTAGACACACACCACCTCCGAGCGAGTGAATGTCCGTGAAATCAATTTATTTCCATGACTTGTATATCACTACTACAGCATTGGAATTGCATC
The DNA here is from genome assembly GCA_900303265.1 of Brotula barbata. Lineage (NCBI taxonomy): Eukaryota > Metazoa > Chordata > Actinopteri > Ophidiiformes > Ophidiidae > Brotula > Brotula barbata. The sequence continues at coordinate 6,537 of OMNV01004951.1, read as the reverse complement.
GCAGACATTTACCTGTGAACAATATTGTAAGAAAATAAAAATGTCTATAGAGAAAGAATTAGTGATCAAATCCTGATCCTGTGTCCTTTTGCTTTAAAGTAGAGCTGAATTACAGCACTGAATTGATAAAACCATTGATGAATTCTAAATACAGATATTTAGATCTAGATTGTTATATCAATCTGCAATCAAATTTTCTGCACACATATGAAGAAGTTCCATAATTTGTTATATGGATGATCTGAAAATAAATATTGTTATTTGACTAAGATGGTCACAGCTGTCAGCAGTGTGACGCGTATAATAAAGATAATGAATAATAAACCTGTAAACAGAGTGGCCTGGTTAAACTGAACTGAATCATAATCATCACGTTTTTGGTTTCCAACCCATGCAGTTCTAGATTGTGTTGTTAAAGCATGAAGGTATCTGTGTTAATGGCACCTTCCCTCAAAGACCGGCCTTGATTTTCTCTTACAGAGGATCTCTCAGATGGTGAGGAGGTTTTCCCGAAGGAGATCGCCAAGTGGAACTCCAACGACCTCATGGACAAGATAGAAGCTGCAGACACAGAGGAAGCTCCCGGTATGTTTGCACTCCAGCACTGAGATTTGTTTGTAATGTTCCTTGGGGCTTCTGTGTAAGTGGGTCAGCATATGTGTGTGTTTTTGTTTACAGGTGAGCTGTTCCATGAAATGACAGTGGACTACGAGAGAACCATCAGTGAAGAGAGAATAGATGAGGTATGTGTGTTTTGAATGAGAAGTGTGTGTATACCAAACACACCGTTCAAACTGTTCGTTGTCGTTTTTAATGCTCCTGCATTGAGTTTACCCAACTATAAGATTTATGCTCTTTGATGCAACATAGCTGCACATCTGCACTGTCATTGGTTTTTATGTGAAATATTTCCTAACAAACACTGCAAACATCTTTGCACTTCTAATCTTTCGCCATGTATCCGACCCTTCTTCTTCTTTGTCAACTTTATGTTACTGCCACCAACCGGGTGGGATATTTTTTCAATCGACACAATCAATTAATTGTGACTGTAATTCAAGTCATTTTATTGTACATTGGGCGTTTCATTCATCCGGATTTCAATCGGACCTGAAATGTAGGAAAAACAAAAACAACCAAACAAAAGTGTCTTTAAATCTGTATGGATGTCATCTTTAAGAGCGATCACGCCTCAGGACAACAGTCATCGAGCCTTTACAGTTTGGGGGCCTGTTGAAGGACTTTTTGTCCCTGAGCCTCTCTGTCCTCTTGTGTTCAGATGCGTTGCTCTGTTAGTGACCGAGCCGATAGCTCTCCCATTCCCACCATCACCGTAACCACACACCAGTCAGTAAGTAAACATCGTGGTCCCAGTCAGCTGTGGGGCACAATAGCTTTACAGAGACCCCTGAACCAGTATCTACGTCCTGCCCCTGTCCCTGCCTTTGGTCTGGCCCAAACCGTGTCTACCCCCCAGCCTCACCACCCTGTGTGAAACTCCTAAGGACATGTAGCTGTGATGTGATGAGTGCCCTATTGAAAATGTGACGTTTGGATTTTAGGATAAAAGATGAATAAATGCATGCTATGTTGAAGTTTATTTAACGTGATTTGTCCTCATGAAGCGTCGTTGTTGTTTGCTGTCGTCTAGGTGGAGTCTTTTCTGTTTCCCTTCATGGTTCTTTGCCCGTCTCTGCTTACCACCAGACAGTTTTGTAACAAATGTGTCCAACAATTCATTTGACTCCCAGAGGCGGAGCCATCTTTGATTATTTGTGATTTATGCCACTCAGTGAGCATGCCGTCTTAGAAGATGTGTTCTAATCCAGGCCCTAATTTGATTTCCTATCCTCAGGAGAGCTCGTCTCAGCAGTGTTTGCAGCCATCAAAGATCCACGTGCTGATCTTGGTTCTACATGGTGGAAACATCCTGGACACTGGCGGAGGAGACCAGAGCAGCAAGCAGGCCGATGTCAACACCATCAGCACGGCTTTTGACACCGTCATGCGTGTTCACTATCCTGCGGCGCTGGGACGCATCACCATCCGCTTGGTACCGTGCCCTGCCATCTGTGCTGAAGCCTTCTCTCTGGTGTCCAAGTAAGGACACGCTCACACACACATTTTCTCACATGGGCAGCCTCACTGCAGCAAACATAGTTGATAACAATCAAAGCGTCCCGGTGACTGTCTCTGATTCCCGTTGATGGCGCAGGTCCAGGCGCGCCTCATGACCATATGTCAAAGTGCGTCACCTCCCCCTGGATTCATTGTCTTTATTGCCTCCATCTTTAAAGCTGGGTTATAATTTCATTGTCCTTGTCTGTGTCTCCTGTGGCAGCCTGAGCCCATACAGCTATGATGAAAGTTGTCTGTCCAGCAGCCAGGACCACATCCCACTGGCGGCTCTGCCCCTCCTGGCCACCTCTTCTCCGCAGTACCAAGATGCCGTGGCCGCAGTCATCTTGAGAGCCAACCAGGTGTATGCAGACTTCATAAAGTCTCTGGACGGTGGAACTTTCTCTGGTCAGGTCAGTTAGGAACCGGACTCTCAGATACCGTCACATTTTTGATGCTCCAAGGGACATTACAGCTTTGTGTTTGACATTTGGAGGAAATTTGAAACAGTTAGTATCGCTTAATAAACTGATTCCTGACCCTTGGCCCACTTAGGTGTGCCTCATTGGAGACTGTGTGGGAGGAATCTTGGGGTTTGACGCACTGTGCAACAGCAATCAGACGGTAAACGAAAGCCAGAACAGCAGCCGCAGGGGCAGCATCGTAAGTGTACAGGTACAGGACACAAAAATCCGCTTTTATGCGTGAGTAAGAGTGTTTTGAGTTTTGCATCTAGCGCTCAAACAAACGATTATTTTGGTAATCAACTAATCTAGTGATTATTGTAACGTGTAATCGACTTATCAGATGAGTACTGCAAAGATTCATCAATAGCTCTTAATCGACTACTGAACACTGAAGTTGAGATCATGGTCCAGTCTTTGGAAAATACCTTTTAATGACCTTTACTGAAATAAAAGTAAAATGACCTGCAACTGAAAATATTCAGTTAAAAATAAAAAAGCCCTACTCTCACTCACATTTCTCCACTCACATGACAAAACTCTTGTAAAATGTTGTAACATCGCGCCTTCGAAAATTCCTCCATCATATTAAGATCGTACTCATCTCTCATAGCCTTCCGTTCAGTGAAATAATTGACGTTATAAAAAATTGAACTTCCATCTTGTTCCATCACCCCTACAGGACCAGGACCTCCTCTCCCCAGGCATCATCGTTAACTGTGGACCAGGATCGTCCTCTCCAACCCTGGAGGGCAGCCGCCATCTCAGTCGCAGTAACATCGACATCCCTCGCGCCAGTACGTCCGACGACGCCAAGAAACAGCTGCAACGCAAGAGAAGCGACTCCTCCACCTACGAAATAGACACCATAAAACAACATCAGGCCTTCCTGTCCAGGTGTGTTGGTGATATCATGGACGCTGATAACAATATTCCATGCTGGGGAGTTCAAAATAACTCTTGGACTGCCAGTCTATGATTTATTTTTAGCCGTAGAGGAGGAAATGACTTAGTGTTGTCCTTTCAGCTTGCACTCCAGTGTGTTGCGGAATGACGCAGCCTCACGCAGGTCCAGCAGCAGCACCATGCTGGATGGAAGCTCCCTGGGGAAGTTTGACTTTGAGGTGTCCGACTTTTTCCTGTTCGGCTCTCCGCTGGGCCTGGTGTTGGCTCTGAGAAAGACTGTCATTCCTATGCTGGATGGTAAGATAATTGGAGCAGGGAAAAGGTTATCGCTGTCTAAAAGTTTCAACAAGAACGCGCTGTCCGTGTTATGTAAGCTGCAAAACCAGCAAACTGTCCTCCTTAAAGTGATCGTCCTTAACTTTTCACTTCGAGTGTCTGACCTGACATCGCCAGGAAAATGAAAATGAGAATCGGTTGGGTGTCACATTAGAATGTTGTTGATTTATAGTGGTGTATGAGGAAATGTTACATGGTCAGGGTTAGGCCAAAAAAAGTCTCACATACTGATCACGCCCAATCACACTTGTCAGAATCCAGTTTGTAAAATGATTACACAGATCAGACCTGTAATGGGGGGTGTGGTTGTTCCTTGCTCTCTTAATTGTCTTTGGTTTGATGACTCCCTCTAGTGGCCCAGCTGCGACCTGCCTGCCAACAGGTCTATAACCTTTTCCACCCAGCCGACCCCTCTGCCTCTCGTCTGGAACCCCTCCTAGAGAGGAAGTTCCACCTCCTGCCCCCCTTTAATGTGCCTCGTTACCAGCGCTTTCCCCTGGGAGATGGAAACTCTGCTCTGCTGGGTGAGTGCCTTTCACCCCATGGTAAATACAGGTTTTCTAATTTCCAACTCTATAGATACCCAGTCGTAAATCACCACATAGAATGGATCCTCGTACGTACTGTCGGTTCACATGCTCAGACTTAAATGCAAAGAAATCTGGATCAAAATGGCGGCTTAATTTATTGTTCTTATTATCTTTACAACAAACTGTCAGCTCTGATTGTAATCCACTGTCCTGTTTCCCATGGATGCATGCCAAAGACAACATGTGCCTTAAACATGTTTAAGCATTGAAAGTTCCTTCATGCAGAGAGAAAGCTCCGTGGCAGAAAAATGAAATATTTTTCTACTGTTCGTTCATCAAAGTCTGAATGTGGCCATGTTCCTGCTGCTGGTTTCTGTTTGATCTGATCGTCATAGTAGAGTAACCCTCAGAGTCTCCGCCTTTTTACCCAAAGACAAAGCACATACAAATTAAGTCTGTCAGTGAGTGCACCGCCTGGAGCAGAGTCATTGTTTTCATAGTCTAAATGGCTGCAGACAGCCATGAGGGTTAATCCTCTGTACAAGCAGGAAGTTGGTTTTAATGACTGCAGGCCGTGTTTTCGATGTAAGCGATAGCCTTCATTAAATAAGCTGTCATCAAAGATCCTCGGGTCTGCAGGGTAACGAATAAATGAAGTTTTAAATAGTGATAAAGTTTAAGACCGATTTAGGCTCATTAATCAGATGAGGCAGCAAAGGATTATTTATGAACGGTAAATCATAATGAAATGTAATCCCAGGGCAGTGTGTTATGACTACAATACAAACACTTCACCTTCAAGTGGGCACGACTAAGGGCTGGACTCTGCTGTCTCGTCTCATGCTCAGTTGTTCTTGCTTCATATGTTTTTGTGTCTTCCTTGTCTTCTTTCCTTCCTCCTCTCTTGGCCTCCTGTCCCCATACCTGCACACCTGGCTCTCTACCTCCCTCTGTAGTGGAGACAGTCCAGAGCAACGCTCAGCTTCTGCTTGACAGCGGGCCTCCCCTGACGTTTCGCTGTCAGGAGACCATCAGTGAGACCTGCATCCCTGTGCCTGTGCTAAACTGGCAGGAGGGCTCCCTCAAAATCACA